>RJWM01003485.1:0-112821 GCA_004363535.1 Dasyprocta punctata | reverse complement strand
AGGGAAGCTGTGCTGAATAGTTGAGTTTTGGAGGTAATGGACCAGTTGAGAATCATTGCACAGCTGGGCCAGCAGCTGCACCCAGTGCTCTGTCAAGTTTGGCCTCTAATTTCCTTGAACTTGTCCTTGTTTGCCAAAATGATGAACGTAGCAAGAACTTACTTTAAATGAGCCCGCTGCAACTGTAAAAGACCCCTTCTGAAGGAGTCTTTGTCAAAACATGTAGTCAAAAGCACCCATAGCCAAATGAGATATTGATTAGGCAGTGGGAAATTTGAATAATCATAACAATAAAAACCAAAGACAGCATTGAACAATGAGGTAAGCTGGCAGGAGATCAGAATGCATTAAGAGGCAGCATTGGGTCATCACTATCCTAACTAAAGGACATATGGAAAAATCCCACAATAATATCCAGCATAATTATCTTGTACTTAGGGGAAAAAATAGATAGTCCTGCAAGCTGGAAGGCAGCCCAGTTATATCCACATTTTTTTTTTTCCCTAACTGTATTGTTCTGATATTCTTTGGGTTTGGGTCAGAAGGAAGTGTTAGAGAAAACGTTTTATATTAAGAAACATCCTATGACTAAACAGTGCCATTAGCAGTAGGCTGAGTGGAGGGAACAGTAAGGACTCACCTTCCATTCCTGGTCCATGCTTGAGAAAGAATTTATTTAGCACTTAATGTGTACTTAGCATGGTTTGCAACCAACTAGTTGAAAAAGTCTTGGAGAGCCAGTACTTGAATTTATATTACTTTCTTATAAATCCCATCCCTTGAAAACCTTAGGTCTGGATATTGTTCCCTGACCCTAAAGAAGTTCAGCATCAAATCTTTGTTTTGCGAATGTTGTGTTTTCTTGTTAGTGTACAGACCACCTACCCTCTTCAGATTTAAAGCCTAGCGACTGGAACACTTGCAAGTTAACGGATTTGGGACAAAATACTTAACCTCTAGCAAAGCTCGTTTCTTCACTTGTGAAACAAAGAAAGTAACACTCATTTTGCAGGCTTGAAGAGTTAGAAGAGATGTGGCTGGGTGCATCTGGCCCCCCAGGAAGTGAGCAGCGTAACTCGCCATAGGGCTAGAGCACATAGGGGTTCATGGTCATGGAGCGGGGGAGAGAAGGGATCAGTAGGTATGACGGGAAAGTTGGCCTGGAGGGCGTGGCAGTATCTTTGCTAAGAAGGTTAAGAAGGTGACCTGAGATAGGGCAGTACTGGTGGGAATGAGGAGTGAAGGATGTGTCTGAACTATGTTTTCAAGGAGGAAGATCACAGAAGGTCGTCACAAGTGAGTTAAGGTAGGATGGAGAGGTCAGATTAGTGTAAAGAAGGAAGAGTCATGATGCATAGGAAAAGATTATGTGTTTATAATGTCAACATACTGTTTCTCAAAACATCAAAAAGTGAAACCAATAGTCTTTTAGGAACTTATAAACTAAGAAAACGTAAGAAGAAATTAGAGTTCTGTAGTTAATATGTAAAGGGAAAGGGAAAAAAAGTCAATAATAAACCAATAATCTAGGACTACTGCTGACAATAGAGTGACAATTCAAAGGATTTGCTTAAAATGGCAAATCTAGGCTTGGAGTTTTTCCCAGACGAGACCTGCAATCATCAAATAATAAGGCTCTTTTGCAATCTTGGAACTTATTTAAGTTTTCCTGAGTTAAAAAATGCCTCTGAAGGGATACAAATAGTGTCAGAGTTGGAAAGAAAGGGAATACGAGGAATGGAAATTCTCAAAATAGCTTGGTTTTATAGAGGAAATGAGAGCCAAAAGATGGCTGGTTGACCCTTCAGAACATTAACCATTCATTATGATTTGTCAGAAAATTTATCAATTATTATTCCCTAAATAGCTTATTGTAATTCTTTAAGAAAATTCAAACAGGAATCAGAATTACACCAAATCCCCAACTGGCAAATAAATCTTGGTCCAAAAGTCTATTTGTAAGTCCTTTATAAGAAAAAGTATTGTCAACATCTTTAGTCTACTTTTCAAAAGTCTACCCAAACCATCCTACAGCAGAAATAGTGTACAATAAAAAATTAATAGTAAAAATACTTTTAGTGTTAATAATTAAAATATAAATGATACCCATCAGGATAAGAAAAATATTTTGAATGCTAGTGGTCGGGGAAGTGGAGGTTAATTACAAGATGATCTGGTCTGTGTCTATTTTTAAAATTTGCATCAACCTTCTCTGATGTTAACAGACTTTGCTTTCTTTAGTTTTGAAGTATAAGGATTTCTTTGTCTTTATTTCAGGTATGCCATGGCTTCTACCTTTATCAATATCTACCGTGGTGAGGTTTTCACAAATTTAAGAAGGAAAGAGTGGCATTGAGAGAAAATGGAAGGTAGTTAGAAAGAGAGGTACCTCGGGTTCCTGAAGCAATACTTGAAAGAGAGAAGAGAAACATGATGTTAAAAAAGTGAATGTGTAAGACGTATGCGAAGGGATACTAACATTAATAAGAGGAATCCATGAGCCATGTAAACAGATTATCGGGCCTACTAGCTCCAGGATCAGCCACCAGGGGGTGCTCATGACTCAAAGAGATTGTTCCCTTGAGTCTGGTGCCACCTGTGTGATGGAGTACATCTGAGGCTAAGACCCTTGGTTCCCTTACTTAGGTTCCCTTGTCTTCCTTACCTGTCCAGTTTCAGTACCATAGCCTATCATCTCAACTACCTTGTGTCAGTATTATCACTTCCATTCACTGATAAAGATTTATTGAGTGATTCCTACATATCAAGTATGTAGTACTGGACACTTAGAAATGAACAAAACAGACTTGTCCCTGCCTTGGGCACTTACTAGCTCAGATACTAACCCTTAATCAATCCAGTTGTGTACTTTCTCTTGCTTCCAACCAGGCCACTGAGTACCACTAGGGAAAATCACAGCACTGTTCAGATTAAAGCTGTGTTATACATATGGCTTCCAATCTCAGTGGACCTCTCAATATAACTTAGCCATCTTTGCAGAGAATGTTGCCCCATTCTCCCCAACACCTATTTGAAGACTTTTCTATTTGCCTCAGATCCTTGACCAAACCACTTCTCCCCTCACTTCTTACCATGCCAAGATGTCACAAAATCTGCTACCCGTATAACTTGAATAAAACCAAAAACCAAAGGACAGTTCAACACAGTGAGACTCAATTTGGATGCCAGGAAACCTTGGAAGGCAGTGAAGGGCTTTTCTGAAAGTTTCTTGAGAAGTCACCCAAGACCAAGATTTCTAAAAATCATCTTTGTACATCATTCTCCCCAAAGTCTAGTTCTTCTTGACAGATGTCATTTTATCCTTTCCCTCTGTCTTACTTCCCCTGCTGCCCCATTAGTTTATCTCATCTCTCAGTGCCTTTTGGGTAGAACCCACCAGCCTGTCTTGATGTCAGCCATTTTCCTTCACCCTTCACCTCCATCTGTACAAATCAGAGAGGGCCAAGCAAGCAGATAATCCCTTTTCTGAGTGAAAAAAGGATATATATGTAATAAAAATATAGAATGAGTTTATTTGTACTTGTTTTCTCCCCCTTAGACTCCTCCACCTGTGCTTTGGCCCCCGCTGACTCCCATATTCTTCCAGTGCTCGCTTTATGAACAACTCCATTTCTCATAACTCTCACTGCCTTTCATCTCTGGTGGACCCTTCTCATTAGAGTGTTCGTGGGCACCGGCCGCTTCGATCTTAACAAACCTCATCTTCCTCACATACCCTTTTCATCTTCTCTGTCTTCGCTGTCTGCTTTGCAGTCAGACTTCTTAAAGGAATCATCTGCATTTGCTGTGTCCATATCATCCCTTCTCAGAATCTCTCCGGCCTGCCAAGATTTAGATTCCACCCCAGCCACTCCATGGACGCTCACTCGCTGGAGTTGTCCACTGCCTCCTTCTCCTGGATGTGAGAGAGACCCAGTGCTTAATCTCTGTGGAACATTTGACATTATGGGTCATTCTCTCCTTGAGATACCACTTTCCCATAGCTTCTTGTGCTCTCTTTCATCTTAGTCTCCTTGGCTTTATCTTTCTTTATATGCTATTAAAATACAGCTGATATCAGAGGCACTGTTCTTTTCTGACTTTGGTTTCCTGTTATTTTGTGTGCCTTGTCTTAATGTGCGCATGCTGCTGATTCTATGCTTGACTGACTCCTGGCCTCACTTTGGGAAGCAAGGTACAGATCACCTCTGCTCTGACAGCCCCACCGAATTTTTTGTTGTTGTTGTTGTTGGGGTTGTTGTTGTGGCACGGGGATCGAACTCACAAGCGAGCCTGCCAGGCAGGCACTTAAGCTACTGAGCCAAACTCCTTGCAACCCCACCGAATCTTAACTTGGATTTTAACCCCAGTATAAGGCAGTCTGGAGGTGGACTTCTTTTGCTGTGAGTTTATTTTATTTTTTTCCTTTTAGAGCATAAATGTCACAGAATTTATTCCTCTTTCATTAAAATTCATTTTAATTCCAAAGTTTAATTAAACTGAATTTCAAATTTTCTATCTCAAAATTGGTTATGAAAAATAAAAGAATGCTTGACTTTCTGTGCTTTAGATTTTTAAAAGAATTCTAAGCCGGACGTGGTGGCGCATGCCTTTAATCCCAGCACTCGGGAGGCTGAGGTAGGCGGGGCGTTGTGAGTTCGAGGCCGGCTTGGGCTACAACGTGAGCACAAGGCAGGCTTGAGCTACATAGTGCGACCCTGCCTCAAAAAACCAGGGCCGGGAGTTTGACTCTGTGCCTTAAGCGCCTGTCCTGGCAGGCGCGAGGTTGTGAGTTCAATCCCCGGTGCCACCAAAAAAAAAAAAAAAAAAAAAAAATTCTATTTGCATACTTACTCTAAAAAAGCTAATTTTATTCCCCTTTTGGGTTTCATCCCGGAAGAATTAAAAACATCATACCACAGCAATATATGTGCACCCATGTTTATAGCAGCACAATTTGTAATAACTAAATCTTAGAAACAACCCAAAAGCCCATCAACCAAGGAATAAATAAAAAAGATATAATCTTTTTATGTGATGGAGTACCACTCAGCCATAAAGAAGGATAAATTTGAGACTTTTCTAGGTAAATGGATGAAATTTGATACCATACACATAAGTGAAATAAATCAGGCTCACATGTGTAAACAACATATTATTTCCCTGGTGTGAGAAACTGTACATTCAAAATGTACAATAGATATTGTGAAATGGGAAGAAATTGTTCAAAACAAAAAAGGAACTAAGATGGGAAAAAGGGGAAAGGAAAGAAGGGAAAAGGAAAAAAATATACGATAGTTATACTACTAGTTTCTCATAGTTCATTGAAAAGAAAGTTTTGTGCTAATTGCTTGGAAGATTGTTTTTAATGCCTGTGTCTTGTACTCTGAGTAGCTACTTTAACAATAACAATATGTAATGTATTAACTATTGTTATTCTCCTGCTATATTGTTATGAAATTTCATTTTACTTTCTTTCCATTTAAAAAAAAAGCTAGCTTTGTTTATTGTAGGTCTTTTTGATTGTCTTTGGTAACTGAGTGATCCCTCAGGGGTAATGAGACACAACCTTTTTTATTTAACTTATACTGGAAAAGAAAAGGGAAATGAGTCAGTTTTATTTGTAGTGAGAGGACTCATTCAAGAGATTCTTAACCCTGAACATGAAGGCCCAAGGAAATACCCTTTGCTTATCTCAGCCGACCCTTTATCATTTGAAACGTACCTCTGCCACTTCAAAACTGGAAGTGACTGGAAGATTCTGATTTTTTCAGAACTTGATGAGTAAAATCAATTGTTGGCTGAGGGTATGGCTATTTATTGGGTCTTTATAATTAAACTGTGGTGAAAGAGAGAAAGCCAAGTCTATTGGCCTTGTCTAGTTTCATTCTAATCAAATATGCAAACTCTTGTTCATCTGGACCAGTCTGTGTCGGTAAAAAGGATTATGTTTCAGAAACTAATCTGAACTTTTGGGTTTTAAGTACATTTTGGGAAGATTTCATGTGAGATGGACAAAGTCGTAACAGCTTGAGTCAGAAAAATTTTTACATTGCTTATTTGGTGTCTTTTAAAAACCATTTTTCTTAAAGAATGTAGAATATATCTGAACTTCCAAGAGTTAAAGAAAGAAGACCATAAGTAATCAAATCGAATCATGTCATAGCTGAATTAATCTGAGTTTTAACTGTTAATCAATGACAGAAAAGTGGAGAATGTGTGACATGCTTCAGTTGTTGGGCTCTCACCATTCAGGCATGCAATTCATTTTGAACAGATTGGAATCACATGAACAGATTATTGGACCACCTAACAAAACAGGCACCTCAGAACTCAGTCTCTGAAATAATAAAAGCATGAATTAAATGGTTTTTGATCAATATTATTCACACAGCTCATATCCTTAATGATGATGCTTAACTGAAAGAAAAGACCTTTGCCTCAGGGTTCATTTGCAATCCAGAGAAAACTGTGAATTTGTTTTGACATTCCAGTGCTTCTGGAAGATACAAGTCCTGTATTTCGTTTTGTGGAATTAAAGTGGACTGCAAAATAACACATCTTACATAGCACAGACCATCTCTACTTCTCTACTTTTTCATTGTAACTCTTCTCTTCTCTTCTCTTCTCTTCTCTTCTCTTCTCTTCTCTTCTCTTCTCTTCTCTTCTCTTCTCTTCTCTCCTCTCCTCTCCTCTCCTCTCCTCTCTTCTCTTCTTTTCTTTTCTTTTCTTTTCTTTTTCCTTTTTTGATGCTGGTTATTGAACCTAGAGCCTCATGCATGCTAAATGCACACTATACCACTGAGCTACACCCCCAGCCCTATGCTAAGTTTCAATAAGAGAAAACATAATGGGGTAGGGAAGTGGAGGGAAAGGACCTCTGACATGGAACTCAGGCAAGAGCCATCTGTATTCTCTTGTTACTTGTGCCTATGGCCTCTTTAAAGCTATGCCTCTTGCAGAGAGATCTAAATAATGGAGTCAGCAATCTGTCTGCTCTGTACCTTGAAGCTGACTCTTAACGCAGAGGACAGAATTATAGTTCTAGCCTCATCTTCATTAAGTGAGATTCTATATGGTTTTTCCTTTTCTAAAAGGAAAACGTAGGAAACCTTTCAAAATTCAGTTCTAACCTACATTGGTGGAATAGGTGTAGGTTTCTGTGAAGTCCCATTTGGAGCACCACAGAAGGTGAGGTCTTTCCAGAGTACAAGTGTCAAGGCCAATCCATCAGTAGCCTTGACCCTCTCTGCAGTGGACTGACATGCAGAGTTACAAAGGGAGACACCTCATCTCCTCCACTTACTGTTCCCCACAAAATTTAGCTAAATTGCAAAATGAGTCCTGTGGTAGTCAGCTCTTTCTAGGGTTTTTTAGTGAGAGTGGCAGTTCTTTCAGAAACCTGAACAGTGACACGTTCATTCTCTCCTGTCATTTTGTCTTTGGAACTAACTGTGATCCTCCATAACAGTTTCTGATATTTGTTCAGAACTTAGTGCTAGATGGCTGAATAACCATTTTGCCATACAACAGTTGAGAGCTCATCCTAAGTTTTAATAATGCAGAGGCCATATTATTCTACTCCAATCAACCATAGTTCATAAGACTAAGATCTTTAATTTTATTTTGCCTTTTGTGAGGCATAAGAAATATGACATGACCAGTTCAGAGCATTAACCAACTAATTTCTCTTTTCAAATGTGAGGTAAATTTCAAAATCTTTGTCCCTAGAGATTCTCCCCAGTCTTGGTTTCAGTTTCCCTGTGTCTAAGTTTTTCATGTGCTTGTTTCCATTCATTCATTGGCTCCAGCTGTGTGCCAGGTGTTAATCTAGGCACAAACAATAGGACAATGAGTAACTCAGTGTTATCAGGATTGTAAAAATGTAGGCCCATTAAGGCCAAAAGGCGCTTTACTTAACCCAAGAGCTTGACATTATCGCTTTATGTTTCCATAGCTTTTGTGGAAAAGGAAATGTTTCTTTGTCTGAGTCATGTACTGTAGAGGCAATGATCAGTTTTAGGTCTTCTGTTTATAAAATTTCAAAAATTCTTTCTCAACCTGAGGTTACACCGAGACATTTTAGTGATGCACTTGAACTCAGCCTTGTTGCTCGTTGTTTAACAAGTGATGACTCTAGAAAGAGCTTAACTCAGAGCAATCTATTTGAAGAGGAGGAGCTCTTCAGACAATTTTTATTAAAAGCAAAAGTGCCTTGTTCTGACCCAACTAATGTCACGACTTCGTTTCTGCAGGTGGTCAAAAGGCTTGACTTCCTGCTGAAGATTTGCCAGCAGATAGAAAGAAACACAGGAACTGACACCCAGTGAAGGGCCTGACTTCTCATAGGTGCTTAGTGTTTGTGATTTCAGAAGCTGGAACTTACCAGTATCTTAATCAGAAGCCAAAGATTACACTAAAGAACAAAACCAAATTTCTCCCCACTCTCATTGAACCCCTAGAATGATTCCATTTCCTTCTTTGTAAAATGTGATTGCTAATCTTTACCTCATAAGGTGTTTAGGAGGCCTTAGTGAAATAAGACAGGAAGTTCTTCATAAACAATCAATTTTTATTAAAATAGTTCATCATTAAAACTCCCATGTACTCTCAAGCCTTAGACCTCCATAAATTCTTGCTGTTGTATTCTTTTTGAATAACAGTTTACAAAAACAAGCTCACTGTACTTTTAAAGACTAATTTTCAACATTTCAAAATCTTAAAATTCTCTTGGTTAAAAGTTCTTTTCCTATGCGTAATTTTATGCCTGTATATTTTGAGCAAAATTGTAGAAAGCACAGAAAGTCCAGTCTCTTGAAGAGTTAACGCTAAATTTTAGGTATTGAAAAATCACAGAAAGTTGGTTTCTGATATTTAGATATCTTCATCCATGCCGCTCAGTGCGGAGGCGGGATTGAAGAGTGTTTGCTAGCTCAAGCTCCGAGCCATCAGCCCCTCACTGAATTTGATGATTCTCATTATGCTGAACCCTAGGAAGTTGCTGATATGGATTTTTGTTTATCTCCTCTGTCTGATTCAGACATCTGCAGGACTGGGATTGTGTCTGATATCAGAAATGAAGTCCAGAAGCCTAAGCTTGGACAGTGGAAAATATAAAATGTAAACATGCAATGCCTTTTCATGTGAGCTGCAGATAATATTTCTGACATCTACATGGCGAAGATGTGCTTTGGAAATTATAGCTGCTCGATGTTTGGCAAACCCTAAGGGTGAACTTCATTCACCCTGCCTGGAAGAGTTCAGCTCAAATGAGGAACCATCAGGGGCCAAGGGTGACACTCAGGGCCAAGGGTGCCATGATGTGTGGCATCATCCTGGCGAGTCACCTCTTCTTGCTGGGTTCCCCTGCTTTTCTTTATTTCCTTGCTTTCCTCTGCTGTGGTTGCCACTGTGTGGTTATTGCTGCTTTTGCTTGCAGCTTACTCAGTTCAGGGGATTGGTGCACAGCTTTCTGTACCTTTTAAAAAATGTAATCCCTAGTAGGAATACGTTTTATATAACTCACTATGTGATACTGTATTACACATGCAAAGTGTGACTAAAACATTTGGTGGTGAATATTTAAATTTTAAATATTGTTACAGTAAAAGACACATTGGCATTAATCCTCCTGAAAACACTCGCCCTCACATTGAACACACTTATCATCATTCTTGCCAGCTTCTTAAGTCCTCTTAGTGAGTGCTTTGGTCACACTCTCATGGTTGCTTCAATGTCCTGAATCCATTCAAAACATTTACCTTTTGTGGTCATGTTGACTTTGAGGAAGAGTCAGAAGTCACCTGGTCTCAGATCCAGTCTCCGAAGTGGATGAGGGCACCCCATAGTATTTTTATGAGCCTGTCTTTCCATTGGATGGCATTTGGCAGCTGCATTTGCTGTATTTTTGATCACGTATCATAAAGACCCTCATGAAAGAGGACTTGCAGAACTGCTTCAGAAAGTTGCAAGAACAATGGAATAAGTGTGTTTGAAGTGAGCAAGAGTGTTTTGAGGGGGATTAATGGCAATGTGTCTTCTACAATAATTTTTTAAAATTAAACATGCCATATTTATTGATCAGTCTTCTATATACATACAAGTTTCCTATCTATCTGTCTGTCTATCTATCTATCTATCTATCTATCCATTCCAGACCATTTCCCAGTTTTGAAAAGCTGTCCATCATTAAGGAATGAGTACCCAGTTAAACTTGTGAAGACGTTTGTGCTTCATGAGAGAAGGAAAAACATGCCAGCTCAAACTTTAAGCTTTTTATCCCTCTTAAGTAGCTGTGGCTTGTGTGGATTTATATCAGGATTTGTTTTCCTGTGCCTGGTTTTGAGAAGCCACAACCTCACAGATGAGGCCCAGGATGGGGGCTATGGCTTCAGTAACAAACTTCCAAAATCCATGTAATTAAGATAGTCATGGCTTCCTTCAATTGCTGCAGAATGTTTTAGTTTGACCATGAACATCACCAGCAATCTGCCACTATGCGCATGGATATAGCCCGGTGAGGTTATTTATCTTTATGTCTGTTTTCTATTCTTAAAATGACTTTATAACAGCATTTTGTCTATAGGTTGAGATTTAAATTTGTCATAAATCCTCTGTAGAGCCATCTGGCTGGATATAGACTACTGTTTATGCTATTAGAATCAGCACTTTGAGAATATTTTGGTTTCGATCAAAACATTTGATATGTGTTGGAGTGATGGTGCCTTTAACTTAGTTTTAATAAAATAACATGTGAAGTTGGTATATTTGTTTCTGTTAGCATTAAAAAAATAAACATTGGACGTTGTTCAGATAACCTGCTTGAATGTGGCTTTTCCAGTAATCCACTGCTATTAACTCAGAGACTTGTGTTTTCTAGGGGATAAAAGGAAAGCTTTCTTCTTATAGGGCTTCATCATTATCTAACTAGACTCTCCCATCTGAAACCCCACTAATCAGGCAGGAACTGGAAGCATGAAACCTTCTTGTTTGGGTGAATTCAGAGTGTTGCTCAAAAGGAAGACTTGTGAAGTAGCTTGCCTTGTACTTGTACTGATTTTTGAGGTGCAGAGGCTCTCGGCAGAGGATTTTGATTGGTATTGGCAGGCTGTCTCCAGGTGAGAGAGCTGGCTTAAGTGAAACGCGGCAATCTCAGGAAATTTCCTTTCAAGAACTCAGAGAAATGCCTCGTGGAGTCCAGGGTTAGGTGGAGTGGAGTAGAGGGCAAGGAACAAAATCTGGGTGATTTGTTTTGGCCTCTGACCCATTTTATATCCTTGAGTAAATCACTTAACCCCTTTGTGCAGAGGCTTCCAGTTGTAAAATTGAAATAAGGCTTCCATTTCCTTAACCCCACTATTAAGGATATTATACATTTTGACAAAAGAAGGGGACTAATTTGTTTTGTGCTGAAGGCCATTCTAAAGGGGAGTTTACACCAGTATTTTGAGATGACAGCATTATTGAAATAAGCAAATGACCATCTAAGGCAAGTATGTATTAAAACCAGAGGAGGAGCAGGGGGTGTAACTCAGTGGCCCAGAATGTGATTAGTATGTGTGTGACCCTGGGTTCAACCTCCAGTACCAAACAAACAAAAGAACCAAAAAGCGGGAGTAAATTCTTCAGCTCCAAAAGCCAGCCACAGAGAAGGTTCTATATTCCAGACACTTTCTTATTTTACTCTTATGTGATTATGTAATCCTCCCAATAGTTCCAGGCAGCCTTTGGTTATGGTCATGTTTATATAATTTTATGGATGATGAAACTGAGGCTCAGAAATTAGCAACCTCCCATGATGCTGGTGTCTTTTTGAAATCATGCCAGAGAGGAGGAGTTGCTGAGCGGATAGAGACCTGCTTCTCCTTCTGGCTTCATGAGAAGCAGCGGTGTTGCTGACCCTCTCTTTCCTCAGGCTTTCCATGTCTATAAATGTTCAACCTGCCTGGAACTATTTATCCGATGACTGTTACTTGTGCACATTAGTCAAATAAAATTGATTGTTATAATACAGCAGCAGCTTAGAGAGGTAATCAGGCTCCTTAATTGAAGATGTTACTTTAGAGAACTGAGTGTAAGTCATTGAATACAAAGTCCAGTATATTTTTCATAGAGAGTACAATGCAATCATATCTTCAACATAGCCAGACAAAAGAGAGATGGCTGATATTCAAGATTAGGCACTGGGGATTCCTAAGAACCTTTCTCAAGTTTTATCTTGTTTCCAACTTGTCTGGAAATTTGGTCATCTTTCCCTCCAAAAATTCAGTTAAGAGGGTTACTGCTACTATGTGTATGTGTGTGTTAAAGATTACAGTTAAAATATAAGGTAATTTGTTAGAGAATGCTTTGAGAGCCATCATGTCTAAACTGTCATCCATCATCACAACCTTGGTTGGCTTAAGACTATGTATTTTCTAGCTAATATAACAGCACCTCTAAATCTTTTCTCCTTGACTCTTGAACTGTGCCCTCTGTTTCCTAATTCAACAACATGTAATCATTGAGTACCATCTAAGGAGGTGTACAGATGCAGTAGTGCAGATAGAGATTTCCTTGTTGATGGCCCTGCGTTTAAAGATGTGAGTTTGGAGTCTGGTCCGAGACCTTGGCGGTGAGTGGCTCCCTACTGCAGTCAAGCTTTGCTCCTGTTACCTTGATGGACTATGGCTCCCACCAGAACCTAACTCCATACACGCTCGGGCTGACCCGAAAGATCAGCCTTCTGCCTTTTGCCTTTGTTGTGTGCACCCTGAGACACATTTGGCCAACTGCTAACCTGAAGCTCTTTTCTTCATTACTGCACCTAAACCCCTGGGGAGCATTCAATATGGGGGGCCTTCTGTCTTCTCTATGCCTTGGGAGAGCCATGAATCTCCTAACTATGGGAAAGGTGGTGCTGTGTATTTCCAAACATACGAAAAGTCTGCTATAGGAATAGATCCTCAATATTTTTTTCTTCTCACTCAGATAATTGCTAAGAATAGAGACAGAGAGATTCTAAGAAACTTTGTGACCCCTCCATGACTCAGTCAGCATTACTAATTTGTTGTGGGAGTCAGACTTTGAATCTGTTAGAACAAGTTACTGAAGTTAGTGCTCTTCACATGAGAATCTGCACTTCAGATGAATTAATTCGGCACCCACCTGGCGTGAGAAACGAAGCACAAGTTTAGAGGCAGGTAAGGAAGAACTGATCGGGGAAGTGGTGCTGTGGTTATTTTTCCTCCATCATTTTTGTCTAGGTCTTCCTGGCCTCCTTTTCTATGCAGGCCTCCTCTCCTAGTCATTCTGCTGTTTTCGTCACTCACCCCCAAAGGGATGGCAAATGGTGGCTGATGGACCCGCTAATGTTTTTATCTTTTACCTCATCTTTCACATTCTTGTGTCCACATGAATTTGTATCCAGGCAGATTCTATGCATATCACTGTAAGAGACCTATTTCTAAGCTGTTAATTTCTAGGCAGAATTTCCAGCCTGTTTATTTCTAAGAAGTCCTACAGCCAGGGCTCATGGCAAGTCTCTAGATTTCAGTGTGGTTGCTCCTGTGGTTGACATCAGAGGTGGTCAGCAGTTGTGGGGAAGAAAGCTGGAGAAGTGAGAGCAGATCTTAGTGAGAATCTTCAGGACATCATTCTTCTAAAGAATGATGACAAGTAGGTAACACAGCTGCACTGATTGAGAAGTATTACCTGAATGAGAAGTCCAAATGCTTTATCATTCAACAAGGAAAGGCCAGTACCTAGAAAAATGGGCAAACAATAAATATGGGCAGTTCACAAAGGAAGAAATAGAAATGGCCGAGTATCACCTTTGTCATAAAAACGTAAACAAAAACCACAACTAGCTATGTTTTTCACTCATCAAATTGGTGGTAATGAAAGTAAGATAAATATTCAGTGTTGGGGAGCTGTGGAAAGCAAGTGCTGTTAAACTCTATCTTAGGGATGCAAATATTAATTGCATTTTGTGGCTGACTTGGCAGTATTTATCGAAATTTAAAATGCACACACTGTTTAGCCAAACACTTCTAAATCTGGATATTTATGCTTGCATACGTTCAAATGCTTGCATGTGGTCAAAAAGATCATACACACACATTCCTCATTTAATGACTAAATTCCATCCCTACAATAAGGTCATTAGTTGAATTGTTTGCTAAATGAGGAGTTGTATGTAGTATGTACATTGCAATATTCAGAACAAAGACATGGAGAAAGGAAACTCCAACTGCATGACTTTGCTTTTATTTGCATAACTCTTACATGTAGTATCATACTGTACAGTACAATCAGCTAAAATTATAGTATCATGTAAATGAGGTATACTGTATGAAAAAAAGACATTGAGAGTCTATACACAAGATCTGCAGAACTGTGCAAAAAAAAGAGATAGGTCATAAGTCTGAACAGCTGTTAAACAGCGAAGTCGTTAGGCAAAGACTGTATATATGAAGTGAATGTTCTATACATTATTGCTTGTCATAATAAACTTTTGGAAAAACCCTAAATGTCCACCAGTAACAGACTAGTTAAATACATTAGAATTTCTAATTTGAAATACTATAAAGTTGCTTTTAAAAAGCTGAGAGTTAATCCTAGCACTCGGGAGGCTGAGGTAGGTGGAGCGTTGTGAGTTCGAGGCCGGCTTGGGCTACAACGTGAGCGCAAGGCTGGCCTGAGCTACATAGTGTGACCCTGCCTCAAAAAACTAGGGCTGGGGGTTTGGCTCAGTGGCTTAAGCACCCATCTGGCAGGCATGAGGCTGTGAGTTCGATCGCCGGTGCCACAAAAAATAAAATAAAATAAAATAAAATAAAATAAAATAAAAAGCTGAGAGATTTGTATATAGGGATATGGAAAAATCTCCAGAGAACATTGTGAATTTAAAAATAAACTATTGAACACATGCTGCTATAATTTCATTTATTTTAAAATAAACCTAAAGCCACAGATTTGTATATATACAGTCCTTAGATATATAGGTAAATACACAGATGGAGTCAGGAAACTCTGTAACTAACTAGTTAACCATGAGGAGGGCAGAGGTAGGTATTAGAGCGAGGGGACAAAGTAGAACTTTAAATTTTTCACTTTCATACTTCTGACCTTTGACTTTTTAAAAAATAAAGTGAGTTTGCTGGATTATTTGTATAATTCATTTAGCATTATAACATAAAAATAGGAAAGTTGTAGCTTAGTTTTCTGGGAAAAGAACTCTGAATTGCTTCCCAAAAAGACTGTTCAGGAAACCAAAGGTGGGTGTAATGGAAGTTTTTCCTTTTTTATTTTGGTAGTGGTTGGTCTATTTATATAATGGAGCACAAGACAGTTTTTTTTCCCATATACTTTTTGGTAAACACACCTGGGTTGCTGGCAGAAGAGGTGGATGGCATACCCAGTGGGTTGGAGGATGGCGACTCTCATGCCGGCTTGCTGATTAGAACCACAGCGAGCCCGCCATTAAAGATGGTTGAGCATGAAGTTGCTTAGGTCCCACTCTCCACACTCCTTTCCTGCTGCCCCAGAGCTTTGGTGACTTTAGGGCTCAGTACTCAGGGAAGCTTAGGGAGGGCTAGCTTGAAGGCCATTACTACTTTCAGAAGAGCCCACTCTATAAAAAGGGCTTCTCTGGGCTGCTAGCCACCAGGCATGCCACTGCATCTCACTTGACACCAGAGTCACCTTCTAGGCACACACACTGTACAGTAATGAGTTGCCTTCGTGACACCTCTCTCTCTCTGCTCTACTTCTTTCTTCTGGGCAGGAGTTGCATTTTGTTCATCTCTGTACCCCTAGTAGCCAGTGTGGTGCCTGACACACAGCTGACGCTCAATAAGTGACTGTTCAGTGAGTGATAAAAAGCCTGCATTGGAACAACTGGTTTTTAAATGAACTTGAACACTGGTATTTTCTTGTGGTTGTGTATAAGGAAAAGGGCCAGGTCACAGTAGTTCAAAATGGGTACAAATAAAATTTAGCTGTGTGACCAGTGTGGTTCAGAGTACAGGCTTTGGAGTTAACAGCTGATGACTTGGCAAGTTCCTGAACCTCCACATGCCTCAGTTTCCCCCACTGTAAAATCGTGATACCATGGTTGATCTACTTTCTGCACTGGCCACTGGGATTGGGTGAGATGAGGAATGCAGGGTTTTCACAGCAGGGCATGGCACGTAGAATCCATTCATTGTTCTTGTTACCAATTGCTGTCTAGAACCTTCGGAATCTGAATCCTACTAGTTGATCAAGTTTTCTGACCACTCCTTTAAACATCAAGTATTTTTTATTTAACTGAATTTGAGATACTTCTTTTAAAAGCAGATTCTATTTCCTGAAATGATAAAATGAGTGTCTTAATTTTTAGTTTAGGAGCATTCTCACAAGCAGCAATTATCGTCCTGCACTTAACACAGAGATCCTGCTGGGACTGAGGGAGGTGTGGGCCATTGTTATGTTTTCCAACTATTCTGATATTTTGAGCTCTTTCATCTCATCTCATCTTCCTTAATGTTCACTTGTCAATTTTACCACTCTCAATGGCCTGCATTTAGTATATTCTTTCATCCTTATAATTTTTTTTCTAATATTCTGTGGTCTTGGAAACCAGACAACCAAGCATGTTATAATTTTGTATAAATAACTGTGACTTGATGAAGGTCTTTATGAGCTCTCTAATGAATAAGGTGGATGACTTTTGTAACGTTCATGTTGGTTGAGTCCTTTTCTAGTTGAGATCAGTGTTTCGTGTATTTAAAACAGATGAAGACCTAGAATGCACAAAAAGTTTTATTCCGGTTTTCATTCTGTAGTTTTAACTTGAAGTGAACATAATGCTCCAGACTGGGCTAGTGCTTTTCAACATTTCCTTTAACTAGAAGGAAGAAGCCTGTGTTAGTGGGAATGATACTGCGTTTAAGCCCTGGATTTATAAGTTAGTTATTGTGTGTGTTCAGTTTCTTTTTTTCCAACAAGGAAAATAGGACTACTGCTCTTTGTTTCGATAGGGCTTAAACAAGATAGTTTCTGTCAATATAAGTGAAAGTGCTTTGTTAATTATAATGCACTAAAATTTTATCATTATATTACTGCAACACGTTTGAAGCTTTATTTTTATGGTGCATCTGAGAATCTGAATTGAGAGAGAATCGTACACATGCCTTATCCAAGAAATTCATCAGTGGCCTTTAAATGAAGTGCTTTCATTTGAAACATTTTATAAGACCACTAGGAAGCTGTCCTCTGATGAATAACAAGTAAAGTGGGGGAATGGGTAATAAAAAAATGCCACCCTGTGGGGTTCAATAAGCTTTCCAATACATACAGATGGGAAAACATTAAGTTAAATATGTGGTATGTTCTTGGGTATTAATAGGGGATTGTTGATAAGTAAGACCCAGTGTTTTTCTTTTAATGTATATTCAATTTCTCTGGTTAAATGATGTGCTCCTGTACTCCCCATCTGCCTCAGTGTGCACAGTATAAAATGTCCTATGATTATTTAGTAATGTGCTTTTTCCCAGTTTGGATCTCATTTTAGCAGACCCCTGCCCATCTTCACTTTCGGATGACCTCTCTGGGTGTCCACCTGAAATGAGCTCCTCTCTGAGTCGCCACGTGTTCTGGGGCTTACTAACCCGGTTAACGTGCTCTTCCCAGGGCCTGTTTCATGGAGTGCAGGAACTTTAGGGACTTCTAGGACTAAAATTAATGTAGTATCTGAAGGACAGAGAGGCGTCAACCACAAAGTTCAAAATACAATATGGGAATAATGTCATGGGGTAGGGAAGAGGAAGAGGGGTGGGAAGTGGGGAAGGAGGGGAGGAGGAGGAGGAGGAAGAGGAGGGTTATGAGGCAAACATATGGAATTTAGAATCTTTTGTCTATGTCTATGGCTAATTCTAACCTGGTCACTTAGCACTGTGAATTAGCATTGGACAGTCAGCACTGAAAGATTTTTGAGACTCAGTTTCTTCTTTGGTGAATATGCAGAGCATATCTGGTTATCTGTTTGTAAACTTGAATAAAACCCTCATGTGACAGCCAGAAGAAGGGCCTTACAGATTGTCAGGTGCCAGCATTGCTGCTGTCATCATCATCATCGCCAGCCTAACCATTGCTAGCAGGGTAGACAAGTATGCCAGATTCAAGAATTCTGACAAGTTCATTGATCAAACATATAGTAGAAGAAGGAGAACAAGGATTGACTGACTGCAAGAAAAATTCAACTGAGTGAAACACCTGGTGAAATTTTCCTCAAGTGTTTTATTCTCCCAGAGGGTTCCCCCTCCCCGCCAAAAAAAAAAAAAAAAGAAAAGTCAACAGTGTTTGAAAGTGAACTTCAGCACAGGGCCTAGTACAGCATGGTCCTCAGCACCACGGAAAGATCAAGCCAAACCTAACTTCATGTGGTGTGAAAATGAAATGCAAAATATGGTTTGGGAGAAGGTAAGAGTTATCAAGTCCTTCCTTACCTTGTATTTAGGCTAGTGAAAAGAATAAACCGTGTGTCAGAGTCATTTTTGAGTAAAGAAGGGGAGAAATGATATATATGGTTAGTGAAATAATTGGACTCATGGAGTTGGGACAGTGGTTATGGTATCAGACCAATTTTTGTCTTCATCGATTAGGCTTCTTCTAGTAACTAAACTGTTACCACCGCAATTTTGCTACAACAGTGACCTATGATCACAGTGTTTAAATTCCACTACAGCCATGTACCACCACCCCAGGACCAGGGAACTGACAGTGAGCTGTTAAAATGCATGAAGTAGATCCTCGCTGGGAGGCCGCTCCTACAGGAGCAGCTCCAAGTTGGGAGCCATGAAAATGGCTTGAAATATTTTACCTTCAGAGACAAAACCTTAATCTCATGTTGACCTTGGACTGTAATTTGGGTAACCGGCACTTTGATGCCCCATTTACAGCAGGGAGGTAGATTGGGTAGAAAAACCTGTGTTTGCAGTTGGTAGTGTTTGTGTGCTGGAGCCTGTGTACCCGTTGTGGCTGAACGTTTGCAACTTCGAGACCCTTAGTTACCGTGGGGATGGTTCCAGGTCTTGTATACAATGGCACGCATAGTGTTTGTGTATAACCTATGCACATCCTCCCATGTACTATGAATCATTCCTAGCTTCCTTATAATACCTACCACAATGTAAATGCTTTATAAATGGTGTTATATTGCATCATTTAGACAATTAGAACTAGAGGAAAAAGTTCATACATGTGTAGCGCAGATGCAATTTTTCAAAAAATAGTTTCCGTCTTTCCATGGTTGAATTCATGAATACAATGCAGAGGGCTGAATCTGCCTGGAAGATTTGGCTTTGTTTGAAGAAATTCATCTGAGATGGCCTCTGGCTTTCTCATGCCACATGGAAATTCATGCTTTATATATCTGGAGAGCCAGAAACAGTCCCTCTTAAGTGACAGTTCTGGGCTTACAATTATGTAGTGCCTTCCCTGCCCCTGCCACATCTAGGGACACATTAAGTAGCTGTGGCAGGGCTGGTATTCACACTCAGGCATGCCAAGGAGTTTTTAAGGCCTGTTTGAAGTGATCATTGCTTATGCTGCTTCAGTTGTTAAACATTTGGAAAATGGTCCCTCTGATAGAGTATGGATTTGTTCAGATAAAATACATAGGGAACATACTTCAACTTTGTAGACTTTAGTCTTTGATTAAAATGGGGAGATCTTTAGGAAATTTTGACAGCATTTGAAAATCGTTTGTATTTGATCTGATTTGCTTACTTTCTAATGTAACAGAAAGTTAGTGGTAGCAAACACTAATGACACCTCACTGCGTATATCCTAGACTGTGTTTGAGTTCACTGGTGGCTTGGTGGTTCCACCCTCCTTCCCAGAAAGCCCCTCGCCTTAAGCATCAGTGTCTCTCTATCCTGCTTGAGAGTTTTCTTCACTGCCTAGAGATCTTCATAGACACCTGGCCAGCACAGTAGTGTTTGAGATTTGCTGGTCTCAGGTGTACTCAGTCAATGAAGGTTGAATACCTGCTTATTCCTTCCTGCCTGGGCTGATGTTTAGGTGCATTCCACAAAACAGGCCAGAGTCCCAAATGCCCGCAGATGGATTAGCCTTTCTTTTTTCTCCTATCTCAGTTTCCCACTCCCGTGCGTATTTTTCCTGTGGCCCCACACATATTCCCTGCAATGCAAGATGTGGTTACCATCTGTTATTGGTAGAACCCAAACTAAAACAGGATTGTCCTCTGAGCTACTAGTCTAGATACTCAGGTGGTCTCTCTCTATGTGATCTTTTGCCACCAAGACCTGAAACCTGTAATAATTTTCTCATGCCTTAGAGTAGACTCGAAGGTCCTTAATGCCTGTTAGTGCCCTTGAATGACCTGGCTGTCCTGCCCTTTAGTGGCATCTGAGACCCTGCAGAGCCCTTTGATCAGTCCTTCTCCCCTTAGCCCCTCTGCACTGCCTTTCCTCTTCTGGAGTGTTTTACCAGCTCTGTCTTGGACCTTTCAGTTTAGTCCAGCCCCTCAAACACTCCTTCCTGGTCAACCCTGTGCTTTGCCTTCTTAGAGCTTCTCATATTTGCAGTGATATGGCATGTTTTCAGTTGTGTTTGGTGTCTCCTTTCCTGTAGATTCAGGGTCTGCAAACAGCTACAGTTTTATTGGAACACTATCATTCTCACTTGACTCTGTAATATTTCTATGTATGGCTGCTTTCATGTTGCAGCTGCAGGGTGAAATGTTTGCAAGAAACTATGGGGCTCGCAAAGTCTAAAATATTTGCAGTCTAGACTTCTACAGAATTTACTAACCCTTTCCCTAGACTGTGAACTTTTTGAGAGCTGGATGTCCTGTTCACTATCTTGACCTAGCAACTAGCAGCATCTCTGACACAAAATAGACATAATATGTTATTTTGCTGTCTGACTTTAAACAAAGTCTTCATGAACTTTGCCTTCCTTTGCCTCTTTCCTAATTATTATTTGCCCCTAGTCTTTTGAATGTGACAGCACTGTTCATAGCAAGAAAACATTTCCAGCCAGACCTGTAGGGAGTCCCAACTCCTTATAGCTCTTTATCAGGCCTTAGGGAGATTCTCAGAGTTTACTAGTTTTAAAGGTAATGCTTTTATTGGAATGAGAGGTTTTACTTTTTAAATTTTAAGTTTTGGGTCAGATATCTTAAACCAAACAGAGGATATGATGCACTGTGCAATGTATTTTCCAGATTGAAAAGAATCCCACTCCTGCATTTTACTTGGAAAAGCACATCCAAGCTAGATTCAGTTTGAGAAATCAGAGTACAGTGAAGTACTGACACATAATTTTTTTTCTTTTAATGATAGAAAGTATGAGAGTGTTTATACTCTATGCTGCTGTCATTACTTGGACCATGCAAATTTTATCATTTCACTCTTTTGCTTAAAAAAAAAGTATTGTTTGAAGCCTCACTGTAGTCCTTAGGAACTTCTCTAACTTGGTTTCCAGTTTGCTTTTATTATTTAATCTCCTGTCATGTTTTATCTGGGACAGAGATTGTGAAATAAAAGCCTGTGGGCCACATGCTGCCTGCCACCTGTTTTTATAAATAAAGTTTTATTGGCACAGAACTACCACTCAGCCATTCACTTAGTTATTGATTTCTGCCTGTTTGTGTGCAAAACAACAGGGGTGAGTAATTGCAGCTGATACTGAGTGACCTACAGAGCCAAAGATATTTACTCACTGACCCTTTACAGAAAAAACTTGCTTACCTCTGCTCTAGAAAGGCTGATATGCATTGGATATGGTTTGTCACCAGAGATGTATGTGCCAGCAGACACTTGGTTCCCAGAGTGGTGGTGTTAAAGTGGTGCAAACTGTAAGAAGTGAGCTCAGGGGGAAGGTAACTGGGTCAGGAGGTCCCCACTCTCATGGATGAATTAATGCTTCTGGGGAGTGGGTCCAGTCCGGTAGGGGTGGATCAGTTCCTGTGAGGAAAGATCTTATAAAAAGATTGAACGTGGCCTCTGTCTGCTCCCTCACTTCCTTGTTACACGTGTACCCTTTGTACACGTGGTTGGTTCCCTGTCTGCTTCTCTGTCATATGACACAGCCGAGAGGGCTCCTGTCCAGATGTTGGTCTGTGCTGTATAGACTTCCTGCCCCAGAATCTCGAGCCAAGGTAGCCTATTTTCTTTATAAAATACCCACACTCAGGTATTCTGTCACAGCAACATAAAATGGACTAAAACAAAGCTTCTCCTGTTCAGCTAAGCCCTTCTGTTCTCACTGTTTCCTGTTTGCCAAAGCTTTTTGTACATCTAAATCTTTGTGTGTACTGTGCCCTCTCCTGGAGGCTGCTCTCCCCTTTTCCTGTTTAGAAAATATCTCATACCAGTTATCAAGGCCTTGATTAGTTTTTATCTTCTTTGTAAAACTTTTGAATTCCCCCAAATGTACTTTTTCCTCCTCTGGTTTCCCACAGCATTTTTGTACAGAAGCGCATTGAAGCTCTTATCATTGTTGTGTGTATCATAATGCCTCGTTTAGTATTTATCTCCTGCTGGAGTGTGAACCATGGAGGATACGACTATACAGCTTTAATTTAGCATCTTTGCCTGGAACCAAACAGATGCTTATGCCATATAGATGCTTAACATACTGCAGTGTTGAAGTTGCTCACCAGTGTGTAAGGACAGAGAGTGGAAATAATCGGAAATGCATATGACAGTTGGAAGAACTATAGAACATCGAACTTTCAAGGTTTTAGGAGTTGTTTTTTACCTACATTTCCCCTGTTCTACCATCCTACTTGTGGAAAAGAACTGAGGCTGAAGAGGGCACTTGGCTGAGATGCCTGGGAGATGTAACCTCAGCTGTTCCGAGTGAATGTCCTGAGGTGGCACAGAGACTGTCCAGGGGAGGTGATTGCTCACAGTGTGTTGAGTGGACAAATTGTTCATGCTTAATTCCTTGGTAATGGAAGCAGAGTTATTGGTGAACTTGGTGTAGATGAACAAATGGATTCTGTATCCCCTGCTTTCCATTTGGGAAATAAAGATAATTCTCAGCCTATGACATTGTTTCTGTGCTTATGTATGAATCTGAATACCTCTAAAACTGCCTTGAATCTATAATGGTCTTTGCAGTAGCAGCTCTCTGACTTGACTTGTTACAATCAGCTTAATCTTTCTCTCCTTTTTCATGAAAAGAGCGAATTAAAAAAATAGAAAGCACCATTTTTCAAGAGTTTCCTGTATTTATGAGTGGTGGTGATTTCACGTTGTGCGAGCCAGTGAGCCTGCTGGAAGCTTCATATTCTCTGTTGCCTAATGGGGAGCATTTGACCTGGCAGAGAGCCCAATTGTCCATCTTCCTGGGGCTGGCAGCCACTTACAGGGTCAAAAGGATGAGCTTTATTGACTTCCTAGACACCTCTCTGCTGAGGGAAAGAAGTGCAGAAAGGGAACAGAACGTGTGAATGCTGACAGGCAATTTCTGAGACTGATAGGCAGTTCGGATCTGAGGTTCAATACAAGGAAAATCAGATTTATCATCTCAAAAATAATATTTGAATGAGAACTTTCGAACTTAGATCCTATTTTAACACTTACAAAGTTATTTTTTAAGAATACAGCACTCTTTTGTTTTTCTTTGCTAAAGAGCTAGAAGAGATCACATGATGCTGTGTCAAGTTAATGGGCTTTTAACATGTTTTGGCATTTTTATAAAGAAATTCATTCATTGGCAGTAACATTTATGAGTAGTGATAATGTCAGTAAGTAGGTCTTGTTTGCTTACAAACAGATTTCAGTTGTTGAAAAACCAAATTGTGTCCTGTTGATAGAAACATGAGCAGTATTTGGTCGGTGTTCATTGAGCTACTTTGTAATTAATATTGCATCCAAATAACAAATGTCTCTTCTTCCATGAAGGTCATTACACTTGTAGTTCCCTCTGACAAAAAAAGATCCTATAAGCATATATGTCATACACAAGATTAAGCTTTAATCATACACACACACACACACACACAAACACACACACACACATTCAGGTTACATAGGGCATCTCTTGTCGGGTCTGTTGATTTTTAATCTGGATCAGCAGAAAAAATTTAAAAATATGGATAAACATGATCCAAGCTTCTTTATAATCAGTGTATGAATTCTCTCAGCCAGTTTTCCAAAAGTGCTTTTAAGCTTTTTATGGTGTTCTATATTCCTGAATTATACCTCCCAGTCTTGGAATGTCTTTTGGTGCCTCAGGTGTATTTCTGTGGATACAGGAAAAGATGGATGCCTGAGTATTTCAGAGCTGTCAAGCCTAAACACCACTAGGGCCAACTCTTCCAGGCCTGAAAAGCAAGAATTGAATGAGCACCTTTGGTAAATGGAAAATTTATAATATGTAACAAGGGATGAACTGGTGTGAATCGAAAGTATTTTAGAGGGTTTTTATTTTGACAGCTGAGGCTCCAATGCCAGATCACTGGTTCTGACCAAGGAAAGCTGGTGGAAACATTTGTAGTGGCTTTATTTAAGGAGAGGAAGTTTGATGACTGATAACAGCAAGGCTTGGAGTCAGGACGTGACAGACTGGCGACAGCTATTTCCACTTTTGTCCACGGGGACTACTGGGTGACCTTTTGCTCTTTGTGTCTCTCTCTCTCTGTGTCTCTGTCTCTGTCTTTCCCTTCCTCCCTTTCCTCCTAATCGAGTTATACTACGGGGGACTCTTCAAAGAGTTTTCTTCACAAGGAGGTTAGGCTTTATCTAAGTGATTTTCATTTTGAAGAGTGATCGTTGGTTACTCTTTAAGTACTGTACTATTTCTTTATTCTTTATTTTTATTTTTTGCAAAGAAGGAAATCAGTGGCAGAAGTTTAGCATCTCATCCATTTAGAACTTCATTCACCAGGACTTCCTGCTCTTGGTGCCAATCAGCCAGGTTACTGATTCCCTTCTTGCTGCGTGGTACTGATTCATCTGCCTGTGTGGCTGTGGTCTGAGTTCCCAGTGTCTTTAAACCAAGAGAGGCAGCTTCAAATGAAACCAGGAGGAGCGGGGAGGGAGTACTTGGAGAATATGCCAACAAGTCATTCTCCGCTATGCCACCTGCAGAGGAAGCGCTCACTTTGCACTTTCTATTCTTTACTCAGGACTGGATACTGGATTCGTGGCAATCCAGTGCAATGTGTTTTCATTGTGTGTTCAAAAATGATTAAGAATTTCAGAACAGCAGCAACACAGCATTAAACTAAATTTAGAGCTCTCCCACCATGGGGTCTGTATCACTGCCCAAGTCACACACTCATGGAACCAGCCCTGGCTTTACTTTTCTTCTTCTAGTGAATGCAATGGTGGGCTCTTACCTTATCATAACGGACATTACCTTACAACATCTGTCAGATATTAAGTTTCAGGTATGTGTCTCAATGTCTTCTGATTTCTCCCAGTCTCTTGCTGCGTGTGCTGTCAGTTTTTCCTTCACTTCCTCCAGGCTCCTTCTAAAAAGGCATTTGCGTTAGAAGCCAGCTTTGATTTCTGCTTTTATGTCCCTTTTCCTCATCTCACTACCATGACATCTGTTTATCTCAAAATTCTGGGCCGGTATTAAGCTTGTGATGGAAAAGTGAGACTGATTGCAAGAAACAAAGAGCCAAATTCGCGGGCAGTTGTTCTATGTAGGGGGGATCAGAGGCGGATGGGAGCGTGAGTGGAGAGTGAGTGAGCAGCAAGTAGGGGCTATGGGCTCCCGACACCCTTATCAAATCAACAGCGCAGTACCAAGGTTCCAGAATAAAAGACATCAAAGGAAGGGAAGTGATCTGTCCTTTTTCCATTTGGGATAGGCATTTCTGGTAACAAGAGATAAAAAGAATATGACCAGATAGTTTTGGAGAAAGCTAAATAATGTAACTTCTCTATCATTTGTGGTAGGTTTCCCCAATATATTAGATAGCAATTCTTTAACCCATTTTCCAAGCCCAAAAGAGAGAATGAAGAGCTGTCTTTATAAATGATTGAAATCACTCAGTTCAAAAAGTGCTCCCTCCTGTCCTCTGTACTGCTCCTCGTGCCCATTTTTATAAAAGGCCATTGAGACAGCATACATGGTGGGAAGAAGTCATGTGAGTGAAAAAGGATGTGTGGCCATTCAGAGGCCTCTTGTGCCCTATGGATGGCGGGCTGGGTGGTGGAAGGAAAGGTACCGGGCAGGAGCCAGGGCTGGGGCGAGGGGTGCTACTGAGCATCAGCTGGTAGTGCTGCTTGTTCCCCTGGGATCTCCATCCCTGAGGCCCAGCTAGGATGTCCTCATGACTCCATCAAGCACTTCTTTTCATTGATTATTGGATTGTGTTGCAATCAAGTTTTTATTTTAGTTGCATAACTGTGATGGAAGAACTTAAGTGCTTACTTCTGCTGTCCTTTCCTTAGCAATAGGGAAGTCTGCGCCTTGGCTTACCCCGCATTCCAACTGTAGCTGTGACGGACAACTCCAAAGCGCATTAGCATGCCCCTTAGTTATTCCCAGTCTCTCAACTTGTCTGCTGCAGGACCTTTTCCTAATCCACAAAGACTTGCACAGCCTAACTCAGGATAGTTGGGAAGCTTGGGGTGTAGTTAGTGCCTCTGAGATGCCTCACAAATCTATGCTTTAGAGGCACAGTTCTGAGATGCATTAGTCAAGGACGCTCCATGAGCTAACCAGCTCATTCACACAGCTGTTATATTATTTTGCTCGTTTCTTGTCTCACTTTTCCTGCATTTCACTCCTGCTTTCTGGGAATCACCTAAGTTCAGTTTTAGATTCTGTCTTCAGAGGAGTACAAATTAAGGGATGCCTGTAAAATGAATCGGCTACTGTGTTGGGCAGCCCAACAGACATGCATGCTAGCCTTCTGTAGGTCTCAGTTTCACTGTGGCCTTTGAGCTGATAAGTAGAAAAGAACATTAGAAAAGTAAGAATATTCCTGATTGAAATTTTTCCTATATATTTATGGTGTCTCATTATATAGTCATCTGTGCAGGAAATTCCCACAGGCCACTCTGTCAGGCACCATGCTATCAGCTGGTGCCAGAAAGAGAAATGAGATATGGTGCATGTCTAATGAAAGCCTGTGGTCTGTATTAGAGAGAAACATGGTGCTAGAAATCTGCCTAGAATACTCCTAGAGTGGCTTAACTAATGGGTAACTTGTAACACCTAGGAGAACTGACTCAGCGTGGTGCTGGGTGTAGAGGGCCCACTTGAGGATTGTTGCCAACAGCATAAAAAGAGAACTGGAGGGGAAGCTAGGATGCTGTTGATTCCCCTGGAGAACTTTGTCATGATGGATTTCCGGATATGAACTCAGCTGTTCTCATCATCAGAAGAGCTCAGGTCTTCAGTGTCACTGAGGATGGCTGCAGTTCTCTTTGGGGGAGCTCTGGTCCTTACCTTGAGTGTCACTTCCTGGCTCCAGTGCAGATCTCTCAGCCTGCTGGCACAGATCCTTCATCCCACTGGTGCAGACTTTCTAGCATCCATCACTGACCTTTGGGCCTTCCAAGGATCCCGATCCTTAATACAGACTTGCATGAGACATTGTCGAGGGCACTAGGCCTCCAGTTGGACTCGTGGAGGACATTGCTCTGGGATCCAGGCCCTCAGCTGGGTCTTCAGGTCTCTAGTGCAAGGGCAGATCTCTTGCACTCCTCCATATTTGACTTTTTGGTGAATATTTTAAAACAATCCTATAAGTTATGTGTCCCGTATTAAGTTTATTCCCTTGTATACCCTGACTACAACAAGTACAGTGAAGACTCCATGAAAATGGTAAGTTGTACATCCATGGTTAGGAATTACAGATGACAGCACAAGAGCCTACATACTAGACTGGGGAAACCCAAGCAAAGGTAGGAAGGCATGAAATGATGCCGTCCTGGGGGACATCCACAAGCACCTGGGGCATAGTTTGAGCTTAACAGAACCAAGAGATGGAAGCATCACCTCACGTCCTGCGTGAAAGACAATGAAAGTTGGTGAAGGGACAAGAATCATTTTGAAATGTCACTGGGACAGTCACAACCACATTTCTGTACCATTTGCACTTGTTAAAGCTGACTCACAGATTGGAGGCCTAAATCATGGGCACTGAGCACTGGACTTTTGACTCAGGGTTCTGGGCCTCTTTTTTCCTCTTTTAAATACCATAGCAAATTTAGTTCCATTTTAATGGAGGCAGAGCCTCAGGGATATTGGGTATTACCCACTGTCGTATTTCATATTATATATTTATTTAGGGCATGTCTGAAATTTCTTGTCTTCTTCAGAAGAAGGGGCTTCTGAAATGTCTGAAAGTCTTGAAGTAATTTCAGTCTAAAACTCTTGTTCTGAAGCCAACTGTGCCGAGCACAGGAAGGGTCTGGCTGTTGAGGATCTTTAGTCCTGTTTTAAGCAGCACTGCCTGACCCATGAGCCTGCACTTCTAAATGACCTCCAGAGGCTGGGGACATGGCTTAGTGGCAGGGCGCTTGCCTTGCAGGCTCAAGGCCCTGGGTTGGATTCCCAGCACTGCAAGCATAATGTGCTTCTTCTACTCTTTGCCCCTTTTATTGGAATACTGTCACTGTGTGATTCTTTGGGTCCAAGTCAGCAATGGATTTCACCCAAGTCCTTGGTAAAGATGCCAATTGAGAGCCTCTGTTTACTTTGTTACTCCACATTAAGACCTCTTCTTCATTCTTAAACTTACAGACAGAAAACATCAGAGCAGACATCTGTTTGTGTGCAGTGCATGCACGGTGGGCAAGACCTGTCACAACTGTAGTTCCACATAGTTTTCAGGACAGTTGTCACCTGGCCCCCATAGGCCAGGGTGCCCCCATTGTTCCTGCTCACTGCCTGTTTGCTGTGGGTTGGCTCACAGAGAGTGAAAAGCCCAGTGGGTTCCCTGCAGGGACTGTGCATAGGCCTTTCCAAGTTCATCTGTATCTTTATCGTGCATGCTGTCTTATAAAAGTAGTCACCTCAAAATAAATAGTATGCTGCTGGCCTAGAATCTTCATTCTAGGCTCTTTGCACCAATGCAATATTGATTTCCTATGGGGATTTCCATGTTTTAAACTTTCCTTCACTGCAAGTATACAGTAGAACATCAGGGCTAGATCTTCTAAAAGTTCTCATTCTAGTTCATTTCTTGCCTTCTCTTTTTTATTCTAGAGGAAAGGATTTAGTGGGAAAGAGTAGAAGAGTTTTTCTAGTTGAAAAAAAATGAACATTTGTTTTGGAAACGATTATAAGCGACTAAATCTGGAGAAGTAGGAAAAGAATGGTACATTCATTTCACTCTGAATAGGAATTTAGACTGCTAGGAGGGAGGGTTTCATGAGGAGAGAAAACTGATCTGTGACTTTGTGAGAGATGCATGCTGAAATCTGGCTTTGCTCTCAGAGAGCGTTTCAGAGACTCCAGAGGAAGGTATCAGTGTCGTGCCATCTGTTTTCTTATTCCAGTCTGTAGCAACCTTTTAAAAACATGCATCCTTACCCAGGCACCTGCACGGACTATTCCAGCCTTTGAAGTGGGCGATGAGCGTTGCATTATAATTACTACAACAATGGACTGGAACTGTCTTAAACTTTCTGCATGTTCACTGGGCAACTGATGCTTTGTACATCGAGCATCTTCAAAGAGCACCAAAAAGAAGAGCTGTCTTTGAATTCTCTTTCGAGGGCTCTCTATAGCTGCTGGTATGTGAGCGACCAGAAGTAGGGAGTGGGAAGCTGTTTGTTATGATTTTCTGGGTCTGTTTTAAATACTCCCCTGGTAGTATCCCTGCAACTATTTCTCTTTAATGTTTCTCATTCTTTTTTGTTTTTAATCTTTTCGAGACAACAGCTGGATTCTGCATTTGGTGCTTACTCTTGATTCCCGGTCCTGTTGTGAGCCATTCTGGTGTTTTTTGTTTTTTTTTTTTTCCCCGCATGTGGCATTCTACTGTTCCATAGTATTCAATTAAAAGTTTGGCTTTTTAGAAATTCACATTGATTGGTTAGTGTTGGAAAATAGAGCCAGTGGGTATCTCCAAGGAGTTGGAGATTTTTTCTGCCCAGCAGCCTCCTCACCTGGGGATGAGTGCTTCCTGCCCACCCAACAGGCACTGCATGTGTTGATGTGTCACTTATGATCATGCAGAAAAGGGGAGCATGCTTCCTGGCTATTGCTCACAATTTTCTGTGAGCTTAGTTATTGACTAAATGGTTTCCTCTTACATAAGGTGGATCTACAGCTGACCTGTCAAACCAAGTCTGGGACAAATTGAAACTGTCAAACCCAAATTTTATGATGCCATCATCTGTCCCCAAAATGTATACCCAGATCACCAAGTGCATTGTCTTAGTATGTTTTGTGCTGCAGTAATTTGTCCAGAGCAGCCATTTATTTGGCACATAGTTCTGGAGACGTGGTCAGTCCAAGATCTAGGAGCTGCCTCTGGTGAGAACCTTCTTGCTGCATCATAGCACGGTGGAAGGTCTTGCTTTGCTAGGAGTGCAAGAGAGGGCTGAACTTGCTTTTGTGATGAACCCATTCCTGCAATAAAAACATTCATCCATTCATGATGTAGACCAGCCTAATCACTCCTAGCAAATTTCTCAACATTGTTGCACTGGGGATTGCATTTTCAACATGGGAATCTTGAGGGACACGTTCAGAGATGAATTTGAAATTTTTGTATGTGGGAAAGGGGTGTTTGTTGAGGAGAGGGATAAATATAATACTTAGTCACACAACAACTACCAGAATCAGCCCCAAAGCCATTCAGAATGATTGGATTGTCCAGATTATAAAGTTATACAATGAGTTATATTTTTACAGTTTAAAAAAATTAACCTACTTTTTTTTTTATCAAATCTTCCTCATACTTCCCATTGCCATAATACCCTCTTCTACTGAAGCTTTATTTCAGAAAATTATAGTGAAAATTATTTTCTGGGAAATAAACCAGCAGTGAGAAAGGGTGACCATGAATATTTTCTCTGAGAATTTGAAGTTTTAAACATATTTTTAAAATCCTCCATTTTATGGCAGATTATGTGAACTGCTAAAGTTCACACAAATTGCAGAAATTTAGCATTCAGTAAGAAAACGGAACCTACTAAAGCTGTCAAGATTCGTACACCTTTCTTTGAGGTCTTTCATTCAAAATGTCCTTATTGAGATAGGACCGAATGAAATTATCCAGTGAATGAAGCATTTTAGGATTTACAAGGAAAGTTATTTTAATCAGTTTTTTATCTTTTTGAGATAACATAATTTTCAGGATACATCATTATAGCACACTGAATTATAATCTACAAATTAGAATATAATTGTGCAATTTGTGTTTAATTCTCTTGCTCACATTTTATATTAGGCATATTTCTTTGCAGACTTACAGTATTGTGAGTTTTTCATAAACAGCTATTTAAAGCCATTCACATAATCAAAATAATATTTATAGATATTCAGGAAATGATTATTCTTAGGATCGTGGCAAAGCAGAAAACCTAACTGTGTGGTTTTGCCACTGCCACCACCCCCCACCATCAAAAAAATTCAAGTTTTGGTTAAGTTTCCTGAGTAAGTGTTGTGAAAATTAGTTTCTTTTGGCATGATCATACAATTGAAAGACTAATTTAAATTAGGAGGGCACACTGTGCTTGGTAGAGGCCATTGTGAGAAAGCAAAGCATAATTTTCCTCCAAACAAAGACAAGCTTGTTGGAGAGCATGCTTTATTGCCTGGAAATTCTATATATATGCAAAGTTGCTCATCAATTCACTGTTGGGTTTTGTGTGCTTGGTTTCTCCTTTTGTTTGGAAAAATCAAATGCTGAAAAAAGTAAGCATAGCTCTGCATGCTATAGGCGTGGAGAAGCCTACGCATGCCAGTTCTCTTGGATGTAGCATCCCGGCATGGTGAGCTGCCCGTGGGAGGGATGGTCAGACCGGATTTCATGTGGATGAAGTCAGCATACGTGCTGCATTAGGGCCCTGGAACGTCCAGAAAAATGGCATTTCTACTTCTTTTTCTGATCCTCCTGACAGCCAAAAGGCTATATAAGGCAAGATGGGTTCATTGCCTAAAACAACAGTCAATGTCTTCTCTCTCTTTTTTTAAACAGCTTTGTTGAGATATAATTCACATACCATATGATTTGCCCATGTACAGTGTACAGTTCAACCATCACTACCACAAGTTTTGGCACATTTTTACAACCCCCAAGTAACATCCCACATCCCAGTTAGTATTCTCTTTCAACTCAGATTTGGGTAAATTAATTTAGTGAAGTGAAGGTTATCATTCTCTGGGATGCTTTTGAATGGGAGTTCTCATCTTTGGGATTTGCCTTTGATGCCATGTCTTAGCTCCTTGGTGTAGCAACTCCATCCAGTCCTTAACAGATACTGCCTGACGATTGTCACATGAGCGGACTGGCTGGCAGCAAGGTTGGAAGTGAGAGGTTCTTGGGTGACTGGGCTGCAGGAGGAGGGACTGCTTTATTTGGCTGTATCATCAGCTCTGTGACCTGCAGGCTGTACCCGACCACTGCTGTGTGGGAGGGACGAGCTGTCCAGCCAGCGGGTCTGTGTAGAAAGAGGCATGTAGGTACCACTTGGATTTCCATATAGGAGGTTGGCAGGGGCTGGGGTTCAAACATCAAGATGGTATGTCCTTAAAGCAGGAGCTAAAGGTCTGAAGGCAGTGGAGATCATTTCCTAACTGGGGAATTAACATTTGAAGTTGGGTTTCTAGAGGACAGCAGAAATTTGTTTCCATATGTGACCAAAGATTATCTGCACAGCAGAGTTAGACTTCTTTGGCTCTATTAACCAGAGGAATTGGATATATAGTGTCCTTGAGCCACAAGATGTCCCAGTGTGGTTAATTAATCATAACCTTGGTTTGGACTTCTAGCCTCCAGGATTGTAAGAAAATATATTTATTTTTGAGAGGAAAAAAAAAAAAAAAAGACAGTACCTGTGTGGAGAATACAAGAAAACCAGAATGTGCCTCTCAGAAACACGTAGTTATAGAAGCTGTGGTTAAGGCTGACCCCAAAGGCAAGGGCAAAAAATCAAAATGCAATGCAAAAGGATGCCAGAAAACTCAGACTTCAAGCGGGAAAGAACTGAGGCCAAAAGGAGCCTTAGACTGCTGGGAAGGACCTGAAGAAGAGGCTGGCCAGTGGCAACAGAAAAAACATCAGCCAATCGGTAATATTGCGGCTTTGAGTCATTGGGCAAGTGTGAACAGTGTGGAATTAGCAGTATGAGGAATGAGAAATACCTTCTACTGAAGAAGGGCAGGGAAGGACCAGGCAGGCTGTGGGGAGTGTTTAGAATGGAGCTCCAGTGCCAGCAAGGGTTTGGCTGTGCTTGTGAGGGGGTATGAAGGGAAAAGGCTGGTGGCCAGTGTATGCAGGCTGCTGCCAGCCCATCACAGGAAGTGGGTTGGGGGAGTCAGTGGCTTTGTAGCCCTGGGCACTTCTATTCTACCCTTGGATCCCTTCTCCTTCACCCAGAAAACTGGACACAGAGGGCACCTTCCCTGAGGGTGGGAATAGAGCTCCCCAGTGCAATGAGAACTTACTCGGGACGGAGGCAGCTTGGATCAGAGCTTCAGAGGCTAGAAGCAAGCAGCATTGGGGAAGGCAGATGTTGAAGAATTGATGTATTAAGAGTGATCATTTAAAGCTTCAACTATGACTCCTCTTCATTTTTTGATAACTTTCTAATTTTGACATAATTTCTATGTCCCCAGCAAAGTCACAAGAGTACAAAGGACTCCCCTGGACTTTTGACCCAGACTCTGACAATTATATTGTGCCCCATTTGCATGTCTCTCTACCTTTTCTCTTTTTTTCTGAATCACTTGTGAGTACTTCGTGCCCCTTTGCCCCTAATGCTTCAGAGCATATTTTTTTAGAACAAGGACATTTTGTTATGTAACCACAATGCAGTTATCAAAGTCATTAAACCTGGTCCTCTGAATATGAATAATACTTAAACACTCTACATAATGTTTTATAATTTCTGTTCTATTATTTTTAAATTGTCAAAGATTAAAGTTTTCACTTAGTCAAATTTTAATCAGAGTTCATTGTTCCTTCTGACAGTATTGAGGGAGAGAGTCTGTATCATATTTTTTCTTTAAATAAATTACATCAGAAGCTTTTGTCAAGTTTATAAAAATACAATTGGTAGTCAGTGGAGTTACAGCTTACTGATAGCAATTAAATGAAGCCACCATATAAATCAGAGGAATTTTCTGAGTGATATGATATGAATGTATCTGTTCGACTTTTAATTAAATGTTTACAGTGCTGTTACATTTTTTTTGAACAAAATTGCAATCATGGATGGGTTATACATAGAACTCTTAAAGCTAAAATTTCAACCACAAGTGGTTTTTTTTTTTTTTGCACTAATTGTGATATAGAAGATTGGCTGTTCTTTCTCTCTCTGTCTCTGTTTTTTGTCTCTCTTTTTCTCTTTCTTTCTTTCTCCTCTCTATTCCATTTTAAATTACAGAATTGATCAATAGTCATGATTTTGATGAATTAAATTTAGGTTTTTGTTTTTAGCAACATCAACTGATCATCATGCTTCCCTTGTCCCTTCCCTGAAACCAAGGAGCTTTTTTGTGAAGAACAAACATCAGAAAGAGTTTTGACCACATCCAGCACGTGATTTCAAATAGCACCTTTCATTATATCCCCAAATCACTAGATTTACATTTGTAGATCTTCATGCATTATTAGGTTGCTTTTTCTTTCAAGCATTAGTTGTTTAAATGAAAACCAACCCTCTGGTAGAAATGGTCCAAGAAGAAATGGTGATGTAAAGGAAAGGGAACCAATATTTATTCCATGCCAGGGATTTAGGGGGCTGTACTTACTTTTACCTTGTTCTGTCCTCCATTGGCCATGAGAGCTGCCATAGTTATGTTTCTGGTTTGTTATTGAGGAATCTGAGACATAGAGGGGTTCAGAAGTTCAATCAGTGATTCATTCGCTCCATGCATAGTCACTCAAAGCCTCTGAGGTTTCAGGCACTGTGCTAGGTTTTAGGTACAGAGTGAGGGAGGCTGTGGGTGGAATGGAACAGAAGAGAAGAGCACTGGAGCAACACACACTCAGATCCAGTGCATAATGATGCATTGCTTGGGCATGCGGATTGCAGAGATGCTGTGCGAAAGATGACCACAGGATTTGTGTAGACTGGGGGCTCAGGAAAGACTCTGAGGAGGTAACGGGCAACCTCAGGTGAGAGAATGGCAAGGCAAAGGGGCAGGAAGTGCATTCCAGGTAGCAGGAGGCCTCACAGGGAAAGCTCAGCATGTTGGAAGCCAGTGCGATTGTAAACCATGCCCAGGGGGAAGACATGGGGGATGAGGAAGCTGGGGCGGGCAGGGCTCAAGATGGTCTGTCCCAGCACCTCATGCTTTTCAGTTCCAGCAGAGATTTGCAAAGCTGGGATTGGAGCTCTGTTTTCCTGGATTTTAAAGTTTTTCCCCACCCCAGCCCAGTTCTCTCAGTCTTGCCCCTTTCTCCTGCCCTGCTTTCTTGGACACATGGCACCTTAATGTCCAGGCTATTTCCTAGATGGTGAAAGCATCACTTTCAGTATTGGCATTGCCTAGTGTTCACACTGGGAGAAGTGGGGCCTGATGTGTTATTCGGTAATATAGAGGGGCATTAGAAAGTACAGGACCCTGGAGGCCCCTAAGGACACACCCCACAGATACTTAGAGTGGAGAGATGATGGAAGCCAGGATTTTTCCCCATACTCTATGGTGACTCCCTAGACACAAGCAGTAAATATATGTTGGTTTAGAGTGACAAGGTCGTTCATAGAAATGATGGTGATGATGTTAAGGAGTGAAAAGAGTATGCACAACCAACACGTGTGGGGTGGAAAGCTTCCAGAGTGGGAAAGGCATCCTTGAAGTAGAAAATCTACAACGGTGAAGAGTGGTGGAAGATAAGTAGCATGCTACGGACTGTTGAGTGTACAAAACAGGTCAAAATCACTGTCCTTGTGTCATGTACATGGTAGCAACCAATGTGAGTGGCTATGGTGAGAAATATGACACTGTGAATGCCGTTGGCTCACTGGGAGTTGCAGGGTAGGATAGGAGTTCAGGAGGTGGGACAGGTGGGTTATATTGGAGTGCTTCTAGAGAAATGTGGTCAGAAAATAGCTGAGGAGTGCATACAGCCTGTGCCTCCAGTAGTTAACGATTCTGAAGGCCTAAGCCATAAACTAAGGGGACAGCTCTGAAGTTTGCGTATCTTGTTGAGCTTTCTTCCTGTCCCTTGAACTTCCTCTCCTCAGTCACCTCTTGGCCTGCTGACCACCCTTTGCTCAGTGTATTGAATAGCAACAAAGTCAAAAACAAAATCACTTGTAGTGTGTCTAATGGAATGGCAGTCATGGGCTCTTACTTTCTGTGAAATGATCCATTATTTCAGGTTTTGAAATCATCCATGTATCCCAATTCTGTATTATCAGTACATGAGCACATGTTTTGAATTTCCATGTGTCCACATTTTGCATTACTGATATTACTGTTAATTTTACAGGAGCTAGCGTTCATAAGCTTTAATTTACAATAACTGGATGTACTGTCCATCCCCTTTGAAGACTGATATGGATAAACAAAGTATCAGTCAGTTGTTTTTCATAGGCCAGCAGGGAACAGCCGATTTTTTCACTGTTGATGTTCCCATGTATATGTTAGGTAGACCGCAGCAGGTTCAGACTTACTGCGACAAGAAGCATTAGGATTTACTGTGCAATAACAGCTCCAGAGCAAATTATTTTATGACTTCCAATTAAGTAGCATTGACCTACTGTGTGTGCATCTTGCTCTCAATTTGCATTTCCCTAAGAGAAGCGCATGGCTAATTAATTACTTGAGTATATGGAGTGTGTGCTAACTTAAATTATGCTCCTCCCAGGGAGTCAGTCCCCTGAAATCTCTGAACCTTTTTAGTCATATTAAAGGCACAGATGTATAGCGTGTGCTTCAACAAGAAATCAGAGGTTTTAATATTGTCTATGGTAAGTAGATGGAGATTGTTTCACTTGTGCTGTTGGGATAAGCTGTCCCTGTCTCCCTCTGCCCGCTAAACAGCACCCGTCTCTTTCTTCTCCCCTTTTCTTGGTCTCTTTGAGGGGCTACATCCCTCTCCTCAGGATCCAATTTCTTCTTTGTTTTCCCATTGGAACAAGCTCCACAAAGCTGTCAGAATGTTTCCAAAACATCTATCTGCTATTGTTACTTATCCATTTTAAACGCCTCCTGTTATACTAGGAAAATGGCTAGAATCCTTGTCATGACCACAAGGCCTTGCCTGGCCGGGCCTCACAGCCATCCTCTTCTGTCCCCTCGCCCTTACTCTCTGACCACCACATTGGCCTTCCTTGTCCCTCTCCACCCCACTGTCCCTCAGTCTCCCTTCCCTCTGACCCTTGTCCTCCACCCCAAACCTCCTTGACCCCCACCCTCCAGTATCCAGCCATGTTTCAGTGCATCCTACGCATCTTTCCTTTCTACCACATGGCACTGCTGTATGGGCACAATTATTTGTGTGGTCACATGTGAATGACTGTGTCTCTTCCTAGACCACAAGGCCCCAGGTGACACCACAGGCCTCCCTCATCATGGCTGCGTGCCCTTAGCATTTGCTGACCGACTACATGAAAGTATACTTGTTCTCCCATTCCTTCAGGGTTGATCTGTTCATTCTCTATGATGGAATGAGATTTAGCTATACTCGTACTCCTCACAAGAATTACTACCTGTCACTTGAGAGCACTTGAGGGACTCTACCCTTTTTCGTCAGGGTCTTAGTCACCTTCTCAGACCTGCAGGAGATAGTTTTTTGAACAGGTGGGTTGGTCAGGAGCTTTCATTGGTGACTTACAGCATGGACTCATTTGGGTTTTAGTCTTGCTGTCTCCTAAAGAAACTCAGGCTTGGAGAATCTTCCATGAGAGCCATCGTTTGATGATTACGTTCAGACTACTGCTAACTGTGAATTGGCAAGCAGAATTTTGCCTCCATTAGAAATACCTTCAGGGCCTGGGGATATAGCTCCGCAGCACGGCACCCACCTGGCAAGTGCAAGGCCCTGAGTTTGATTCCTGGTTCAAAAAAAGAAAGACAGAAAGCATTAATATGTTTAAACAAAAAAAACTAAAGAAATACCTTCAGCAAGGCCAAAGGATAGAACTAAACATCATTGAGAAAGTAGCTGTAGAAATTATTTGTGCCCTATCATGCCAATGATATAGAAATCCAGAAACAATAGAATATCTTGCTACTGAACTGCTTTGAAACTGGTTGAATTTGGTATGGACTCCTTTTGTCATGAAAATTTTGCCCCAGTACTTATTGGTTGGAACTTGATGTGCAAGGTAGAACTTGTCAGTGTCGATTGCCTTCTGACTTGCTCCCCTGTCCAGCCAAAAAGAGTTTGTTTGGTTCTCATCATTTTGGGTAATCACTGTGCCTCCCTGAACCAGTTAGTGACAAGCACCAAGGTACCACTATCACTTGATATAGAGGCTACATCAGCCAGTGTGATACGTTGTGGGCAGAGCAGTAGATGTGGCTTAGACTAAGCCATGAAAAATTCTGCCTGCAGGTTTCCATCTCTAACTGCTTTACTTTTTCTGCTTTCTTTTCTAAGAATGTGTTCACAGTGCTCTAGCTCTCTGAGGTTTTATGGCAAATTCCCACCTCAGTTTTCACATCATGCAAAGGTTACAAAGTAACTCTTGTCAAGAAACAGAGAACTGTTGGCTATTACCAGTTTCCTGTTTTCCCATGCCTGGAAGTCTTTGCTTAGGCGTGTTGTTTCTGGGCTTTTCTTCCTTGTGCTCTTCCTTGCTCTGCCACTCAGGATTTTGTGCTGTTTCTTATCTTTTTGTTTGTTTGTTCATTTGTTGGGTTTTTTCGTTTTTGTTTTTGTTTTTTTGCTGTTGTTGTTGTTGTTTTGTACTGAGACTTGAACTCAGGGCTTCACACTTGCCAGACAGACGCTGTGCTACTGAACTGTAATCTTGACCCTGTGCTGTTTCTGTAGATTCCTGCGCCATAAGAAACTTTATTATTCAAATTCTTATTTTTCCACAGCCCCAGATCAGTAGGAGTATTGTGGGGCTTTCGATTATGTGCCCATCCACAAGCTTGGTAATACGAAGACGTAATGTGGACAATGTTCTTTCCCAAGACTGGAGACTGTCTCATTGGGAAATATCATCAAACAGAGATGAGACTAGCTTGATTAATCTTTGGTTTATTATTACTGGTATCAGTACTGTTACCAGCAACCACTCATTAATATGTGCCAGCATTTTTCATAGATTTCATTTCTCATCCTGGAAACATAGGTGTTCCTGTCCTAGCAACCTTACCTAGGAGACTGAGGCAAGTAACTTCTCCAAGTTCGCACAGGTATCATGTGGTGGAATCAGAACTAAGGCTGCAGGCTCGTGCAGTTCTCTGTCGGCATGCTTTCCATAACATCAGAGGTCCTTGGTTTTTTCCACTGAATGCAGAGGAAATCAATACATAATGCCTGGGGTCTAGACCCTTTGTAGCTAGAAGTAGCCAGCAGCCAGTTCAGGATTTCTTTGAAGTCTTAGGCTTTAATCTTTAAAATTTATGCAAATTTAGCTTTCTACTTCATAATGTAAAAGTATAAAAATAATCCTTTAAACTGCCTGACATAGAATAAAATGCAAACTCCAGGAAGAGCTTCTGTTTATCCCTCTCTCGTGCCCTCTTGGCCTGCTGGGTGCCACGCTGGGGTGCCGCGCACCTCCCTGGGCATAGGTCAGTGGTGCACTGCTGTGCGTCACCCTTAGGAGTCTTAGTGCTGATTCTGCTGACAACTGGTTCAGATCACTGGCCCCTCCCAGTCCGTCACCGTTGGCAGGGAGTAGACAATATGTGCCAGACAATATAATCCTTCATAGACAATATGAAATGGACCTTGTTGATACTTTGGGGAGATCTTTGAGTGTTATCATTCTAGCCTGAAGTCTAGAGATTATTTAAATGTATTTTTAGGAGCCGGGTCATTTTTCAAATGTAATTGCTCATAGAACTCTGATTGGTAGAGCACGGGGATGTGAGGACCCCCTGGCTTCCACAGGGGCTGCAGGCCATGTCTGTGTGCTCCTCCCTTGCCCCAGGGTCCACCAAGGCACCCCGGGGGCTACAGAATGAAGTGTCGAAGTGTCGATACCCTTGCCCTCATTCAGAGCTTCTATGTCACTGATGCACAAAGTCTGTGAGCCTGAAGCCAGATCCTGAGGGACTTGTCTGCGGTGACACAGGTGGTCAGCAATCAGCCGGGGGGAGATCCTAAGAACCTAGCCTGCCGAAGTTTTTAGGACCTCAACAGCACTTTTGGTTCCCTTGTCATTTGAAAAAACTGATTTCCTGAGTGTCCTGAGAGGTGTGGGGGGCTGGGAAGTGGGGTCCTCCGGCCTAAGACACACCATAGTCCAGGTCAGCAGCTGTGGTTGGGTGTGTCCCTGAAAAGAGTGGCGGTGCCACCACGGGCCTCAGAGACACAACTAAATCCAGACCTGTGGTCGCCGTGACCCCCAGTTCACCCCAGACAGGGCCTTGTGGAAACGTCTCTGGACAGAAACAGAATGTCTCCCAAACAGAGAAGCCCAGGCTGTCTCTCATGTCGCAGGTGAGGACACAGTCCCAAAGCCACAGTGCAGGAGTTTAGAGCAGAATCAGAGCTCAGCATCCCCCAGCCAGCACTGATTCTGTGTTTGGCTCTTTCCTGAAGCTGACTGGTGACTTATCGCTGCCGATTCACTCTCATTCTAGTGCTCGAGTTAACAGCATAGCTCTTTCCCAAGTGCAGGCAGCCCCTGGAAAAATGACTGCAGGAGGCCGTATAACCTACTCAGGTGGTAGAATGTGTTGGGACCCTGGAGAAGGGTTTGCAGAGGGAGGTCAATGAGGGCCCTGTTATGGTTGATACATTGGGTCAACTTGAGAAGTTTAGAAGTTTAACTGAGAGATTCAGCAGCTAGCAGGGACCCATGTTTTGTAAATATCCTCATCCTGTGCAAGAGGAGGACACAGAGATTTTCTGAGTGCTACACCCACTGTGGAGGGGAGTAAACTGCTTATAATATAAGGGAGGGAAAGAGGCTTGCTCTCCCCCACTTCTTCTCTGGCTGCTTTTGCTGGCTACTGCCTTGAAGTATTGCTCATGTCCCTTGCCACCCTGCCTTGGACCCAGGTGATTATGGACCAAAGCCTCCATAAACTGCAAGCTAGATAAACCTTTCCTTCTCTAATTTTGGGTGTCAGCTGTTTTGTCTCAGCAATAAGAGAAAAGTAACCAAGACAGGCCCCAAAAAGATACTGTCAGAGGGCTCAGGCAGGCCTCCACACATCTCAGCAGTGGGCGTGTGGAGGTGGGGGTGACAGAGAGTAACCACCGTGAAGACCTGTCAGGTCACCCCTGGAAGACTGCTGTCCTCCGGTTTAAAATGACCTGTGGGGATCTGTGTGTGCGGACCTTATTAAGCATGGTGTTGGGAATGCCTTGGCGTTGTCAGAAGGTATCAGAAGGGCATCCGGTTTCTGCTCCCCCTGGAGGGTTTTCCAGTGGAAGGCAGTTATTCCATCTCCACGCGTGACCGCCAGGGCCACTCCACTGCCGACGTCCTGCCTTGCTGCCAGGAGTCATGCGCCCTCTGATGGGCGATGCTGGATATTAGTGTCATTGGGCTGGGTCTGAGAGGTTCTCAAAACTGAAATAACCCACCCTTCTGCAGCAGTTCGCTGACTCCTGTTGGAGAAAAAGAATGTTTAGGATGCATCAGTAAGAGGCTCAGAAAGGGGGTTGTTAAAGATTTAGGGCACACCCAAGAGTGAAGTATGGGTGGGCATGCAAAGAAATGAGACACATTACAGTTTTGGAACTGGGGACAGTTAGTTATACCTGTCTTGAAGGGGTGAAAAAGTCCCAGGAAAGGTGGTTCACACCCCAGTATTAGCCCATTCTACAGGCATGGGCTTTTTTTTGTTAGGTAATTTGAATATTCTTTGGGTTTACTCAGTCTGTTTCTTTATCTTAAGATCAGGCTCCTGTTCCTTAGTTTCTTAATTAAGCTAATATATGGACTTTGAGTACCATATTCCTACGGAATTCTGGGTGTGATGAGTCTGGTAGGGGAGAGCTCTAAATTTAACCAAAGGATGCCGGGTGTGGTGCCGCACGCATTTAATCCCAGCACTCGGGAGGCAGAGGTAGGTGGAGTGTTGTGAGTTCGAGGTCAGCTTGGGCTACAACGTGAGCAAGGCCAGCCTGAACTACATAGTGCAACCCTGCCTCAAAAAAAAAAAATAAAAATAAAAAATAGGGCCGGGAGTTTGGCTCAGTGGCTTAAGCGCCTGCTTGGCAAGCGCGAGGCTGTGAGTTCAATCCCCCGTGCTGACAAAAAACATAAATAAATAAATTTAACCAAAGGAATGCTGATATACACATAGCTTTGGGAAATTTCGGCTGATTCCTAAAAGTTACAGTCTTCTTAAAAGTACCATCTTTTTAGTTGTGATCTCCTTGTCTGCTCTCTACCTTTTATTTCTCTATCCTGCCTCACTCCTGCAGACTGATACCATCAGCACAGTCCCTGGCAGAAACACAGTGTGTACCAGGTTTGGGCTCCACAGCTGTACCCTTGGTCCTCATCCGTTCCAGGCCACACGGCATAGCCCCATCTAGGTCAGCATTTATCCCTGTGCAAACCTGGAACCTCTACGTCCCTTTCCTACTTCTACCCAAAAAGAGAAAGATTGGAAGGAAGGGAACACAATGGTCACTGTCCGTGGTAATTCTGAAGTCTGGGGAAATGGCTGGAAAACGATTAAAGTCCAGCTCCCCTTCCTAGGAGCTGCTTTTCCAAGGCTACTGGTTCTGCTTCTGGACCTTTTTAGTTCTACCTTCTGAATCATCTTCGCTTTTCATAAAAAAAAGCAGTGTGTGTTGCAGCTGGGCCATTTTCTCACTTGCTTCCTGCACATAGGACTGCAGGGGTCCATGGACTCTTTTTATCATATACTTTCTCCGTCTCTTTTAGTTGAAAATGGTCCAATTTGTTTCGAACCTTGGTGAGTTTCCCATATATCATCCACTTCATTAGATAAAACCTATACCCATATATACAAGTATCTGAGCCAAGCCTAACCCCTTCTCTCTCTCTCTCTCTCTCTCTCTCTCTCTTTCTCTCTCTCTGTCTGTCTCTGTCTCTCTGTCTCTCTTTCTCTTTTTGAGACAGGATCACACTATGTAGCCCAGGCTGTCCTCAGACTCACAGTGATCTTCCTGCCTCAGTTGCCTGAGTGCTGGAATTATAGGCATGTGCCACTGTAGCCCAGCCAACCCGCTATTTTGAATCTTTTTGAGACTACAGCATCTAGGAAGCACTGTACCACCTTAAATCTTCACAAAGTCTTTAAAAAAAAAAAAAAAGAGTTTCCCAGCCACACACCCTTGGCCTCTTCACTCTGCGGCTTTGTTTGGCTGCCAGGGACCTATATTTGATTTCTGTCAGGAGGCCTTGTTTTACTTTGAAAATTTTTTGCTGAGCGATTGGAGATAACAAATAGTTTTACTTTTGAATTTTACAAATCCTGGATCGTAATTGATATTCTAAATTCTGAATGCAAACTAAATGACTCCTTTGGTAGCTTATCTGTAGCTGTACCTTAAAATATACAGCTAATATACAGTTGACAGTTGGCGTTCTTCCTGCAAGTCTCCGTCGCCGGACCCAACGGTTCACTGGGAACATTCTCTGTTTTGCGCAGTAGTGCAAGCCATGAGGTTTGCTGAACTTGCCAGCACTACACGACAAGGGACAGGTCCTTCGTCTTCCGTAGTATTCCCCTCACTGTCCTGTAAGACTCGTCCACAGTCCCTCCCAATCCCAGCAGTTTTCCCACCCGCTTCCAGCCCAAAGTTAATGCCACATGTGCTAGGTTTTGTCATGTTACTGCCTCCCTTTCAGATACCACGTTCTGTCCTAGGTGTCTTTACTGCGTAGCCCCCATGCCAAACTTCATGGCATTGCCAATGACCATTTCCTTATGCCCGCAGGTTCTGTGGGTGAGGGTCAGGAATTTGTATGAGATTGAACAACCAAGGCGACTTTGCATAGATGGAGGTGCCTTGACTGACTGGGGGTTGGGTTGTGCGGAAGCCTCTTCTGTCACCTGCTGGCTGCTGGTGGAATGACTGAATGGCTGAGATGGTGGACAGAAGTGCTTACATATGGTCTTTCATGTTCCCAATTCTGTCCTTCCCTTAGGAATTTATTTTTTTTGTTACCGTTGTTGTTTTGGCTTGCATTGTTGGTATGTTTTTCATTTTGTTTTGTTTGTTTGCTTGTTGTTTTAATAGTAGAACCCTTTCTTCAAATAATAATTAAAAAGTTCAATAATCAATGTAAAATAGAGAAGTAACAGCAGCACATGGTTCAAATGTCTTGAAGGATGTAGAGTGAATACTAAATCCCTTCAGCCACCAAGAGCTCTGTTCCAGGGGCAATCTTTGTTACTCCTTTTTGTGTATCATTCCAGACATAGCTTATGCACTGACAAATCTATGCGTATTCACATATGACAATCTATACCTTTATTCCCACAAGATGGTAGTACACTATCTGCACCATGCTATTGCTTGCTTTTTTTAACTTAAAAAAAAATATTGTGAAGAACATTTTATCTCTGTACAGGTGGAACTGCTTCATGCAAAAATTTTTTAAGGCTGCATACTACTGCAACACCAACTATTTATCAGGAAATAACATCATCATCTACTTATCAGGAAGTAATAGGGGTTCCCTATTTATCAACATTTGGGTTATTTTCTGTTGGTTGTTGTTTGCTATATCAAACAGATCCATGTGTTTGCAAATGTATTCAAGTATTTCAGGAGTCTGTCTGTCTATTCCACGGAAAGGTCCCTAATCAGTGAAAGGAAACATGCATTTCAAATTTTGATGAATATTTCCAAACTGCCTTCTTCTGGGGTTATATGATTTTACACTACCATAAGCAATATATGACAAAATTTGTTTTCTCCACTCCTATCAACAATATGTTAGCAAACTTTCTGAAATGTTGCCAAGTCTGACAGGCAAAAACTGGCATTGTGCTGTAGTTTTAACGTGACTTTCTGTTGTGAGTGAGTTTCTCAGTCTACTGTATTGCATTTTCTTTTATAAACCACTTTGGAAGATGAAATGCTGCCCAGTGGTCAAACATTCGGTAAAAAATACGTAGGAATCGCCACTTTCTGACATAGGTTTTATTCCATTTAGTTGCTTGCATCCTAATTTATATAGAGTACACTTAAGGGTGCTACATAAGAAATCAATTTCCCAGATTAGTGGCTGTTTTTGCTTTTAAAAAAGCTGACATTTTGTTTACAGATATAAATATTTCAACCCTGTTTCTGTAATCTCCACTATACCAAAAGCTGTTACACTGGACCCAATGTTGTCTTGTTAAATAAACTACTTTTTAAATTCAATTCAGCAATAACATTTTTGAAGCAATTAGAAATTTGAACGCCAACAGGACATTACATTTTTCACTATGATAACAATACTGTGATTGTGTTTGAGAAAAAGTGTCCTTTAGAGATTCTTACTGAGAGTTAAATGACATGATATTTAGAATTTGTTTCAAAATAATTGTGAAAGGAGTAAGCAGATAGATATGTAGATGAGGGAAATTACTGTATTGAGTACTTAGAGTGGTGAAAAACGGATTTTTCTGCGGTGAGCTGTTGCGGAAGACAGCGCCCCCGAGTGGTAGATGCTCAATACACATGACCGGAAATCCAGCCCAAGAGCCTCCCCAAGGGCTGTACTGTTTTGGGTTCTACTAGTGGCGCTTGGAGCAGTGCTGCTTGGGGGAACAGACCACGTGCAGCGGGGTTCAAAGGATGGTGACGTTCCATTCATTTGGGAATCAGGAAAGATGTTCCTTGGAATTCAGGAGAATTGAGACTGAGTTGCCTGAGACAAAGGGCATCCAAGGCAGTATCTCAGTAAGATGGCCCCTTTGACTTACCACGAACTGTTTCTTTTAGAAGCCTTTTAGGGGGTCGACGGTAGGCAGAGGAATAACTCTAAAGATTGTGAGGGGGCCACAAAACCTTCAACCAGTCCTCATCCGCTGTCTCCCAGCCTGTCTTATTTAGACCTGAGAGTAATTGGATGTCCAAAACCATACTTACTCAACACCCTCTCTGGAAGAAGGGTGATGTGTCATAGGAGAGAAGAAATTCAGCATTGGGAAGTTATCAAAGGAAATGGCAGGAGTGCAGGGTGGTATATTGGCCCTGTGGGTATGTTTGAGTGATTAGTTAGCTCAGAGCAGAGAAAATAATGATTTTAATGTTTGCACGCAGGTGTTAGCACAGTTGCTCCGAATGAAAAGAAAAAAAAAGATTTTTAAGAATGCCAGTCACATCTTGACTAGAAAACTCTTTTGAGAAAGCATCAATGTTACATTACAAACACCATTCAAATCTACCAAATGGGCCAGATGGTTGCCCGAATAGTGCGAGTTTGCCAGCTGCCCATTGCTACAGATGAAGTCTTTTCTGCTGACGTTTGTGTAACTATGAGCACTTTATACAGTGTTGATTCTTTTGAGGCTGTTTAACATTTATGTGTCACCATAATTGCAAACCATAAATATACATGACACCGTGCGATAAAATTGCCCAGCTTTCCTCCTGAAAAGCGGAGGATGCATTTATTACCTGAGAAGAGAAGATGGCTAATATTCCCCTTCTGTCCTTTGAAAATGTCACCTTCTCTAGTTGGATGCATGAGGTTGATTTGCACTCGCCAAACCTTATCCCTGTCCAACAACACACACTCCTGGGGTTAATAGATACCACTGAGCCCCAGGTTTTGAGCATGCCTGAACCAAAAGCCAGGGGAATGCAATTCAGGGGAGTCCAAATGGTTCTAAATTAAGCCAAGCTATTTTATTTGACAACATACCAAAAGTTCTTTGGAGGTCGCATAGCAGGCAGGTGCACGGTGTAAAAGGAAGTAGGTAAATGGAAGTGAATCAGCTTCTTTCAAAACGACATTTTTCTGGAGCTGCATTTCTTTTTGCTTTCAAAGAGGCTGATTCAGTGCCATTCACCTATTAAGGAGCCAGCACATTTATTTGTATCTGCATCTATAAAAAACAAGTGCCAGAGCCATCTCCCTACAAAAAGCTGATCATGTGTTTGCAGGAGCTGGGAGAGGTGGAGAGGGTAGAGGGAGGGTTGGAAGCCCATACAATTCAGACACGAATTCAAAAATGAGCCGGCTGAGGCAGAAACTGCCACCCGGGCAAGGGGCACATTCAGTCTTACCTGGGAAGACTGGTTTAGAATTTGACATCTTTATTTTAGCCCAGAGGTCCCAGAGTGCGCTTTTCATGGCTCTATAAATATAAGACTCAGATGCTTCCTGACACCCAACATTTCTGCTTTTTAACATATAAATAAACCAATGCTCAAAGTGAGTAAATATCTGTTGAGTTTACAATCTTGTCTTTCAGAAATATCGACAGTATATGGCAGGACTTCTGGCTCCTCCTTATGGTGTTATGGAAACGGGCTCTAACAATGACAGTAAGTGACAACTGTGAACATTTTGTATCTGAAAATTTGTCTTGTGCTGTGTGTTTTTGTGTAATAGAAAAAATACTTCCTACACCAGCTTGACAGAGAAATTCTCCAGAATCTTAAGAGCATAAACAGACCTGCCAGCTCCTACTTGAGATATTTTAAGAAATGGTTAATATGGTATTGTTCTGTGGTCTTAGCTAATGGAGGGAGGTGTAAGCTGGTGCCAGCTGGAACTTCAGCATACTTGGAATACTTTCTCCAAATATCTTCATTTTATAGTGAAATGCATTTGTTTCTGTGCCCTTTAAAACAATGGGATTCATGAACTGTGCCTGCCCCAGTCACATGGAGGCAGCACCCGAGCACCCCATCTCTTGCTGCCGTTGCCTCTGTTAATCAAGGAGAGGTACAGCGTGTGTCATCATGTGTCCTTCCTCAGCTACAGCCCCTCCAAGGCCAAGGCCTCTGTGATGTTAGTGCTCTTGGCACACACAAGCGTGACCGTGGTGGGGTGGACAGGTTGACCGTAGCACTCGTTTCACTGGTGTGTGTAAGGCAAAGCAGCATGCTGCACACATGAAATAGAGGACTGTAGAAGAGTCCAGTATCTGGTGGATGGTGAGAAGGAGGATGTTTTTCTGTATGGTACTCATTTCTAGTGGGTGTCCATGCACCCCAAGAAACCTGTGTCACCTTAGGCCATGTGGGGGTACCCTCAGCATCACTTCCAGCCATTGCTGTTGCTGAGAGTTGCTCTGTGCACCTCTGAGTCTCCTTAGGAAGCACACGCATGCATGCACATGTGTGCATGTGTGTGCGTGTGTGTGTGTGTGTGACAAAATACCAAATACTGGAGTATTTGAAGTTGTGGTCCATGGTGCCCTGCTAGGCAGGGCTTCCATCTGAGCATCTTCCTTCATACCCTTCCCAGGCTCCTTAAAGTCCCACCCTCACTCCCAGACTTGTCACTTTCTGCAGGGAGCCCCTCCTCCCTACTTGATCTCCAGCTGTCTCACCTTCTGCCCATGTTTTATACCCTCTGTGCAGTGCCTGCCCTCTTCTCTTCTGTCCTGCAGGGCTTGGGAGGGTTGGGAGGGAGGAATAAGTCTTTCTTTCCTTTCCTCTCTGCCCTTGGCTTCTTCACTCCTGGCTAAGGATAACTAGCTTGGGAGTGCCTGAGTTGAAATCCTGGCTGCACAGTCTCCTAGGCAAGATACCTAGACTGTCTGTGCCTTTTTCCTCCTGGGTTGTTGTGAGGATTAAATCATTTGCAACATGCTAGGTGTGCAGAGTGGTGCCAGGCACATAGAACAGGGCAGGTACCCTCGAGGTGTCAGCCATCATTTTCTCACCTGTAATCGCTCTCTACCCCTTGAAGTCTGGCTTCCGGCCCCTTCTGCTTGAGTTCACTACTCCAGAGTGACCAGTGACCAACCAGTAACACACCCCATCATTTCTGTTCCCCATTTTTATGACTCCATTTTGTCCTGGTTCCTGGGGCTCCACTGCAAATCCTGATTTCCTCACATCTCTCTCCCTGAATTTTTGTCTTTCACAGTTTCTTCTTCTTCCTCAAAAGTTTAGATAATACCCAAGAGCTTGACCTTGGCAGCTTTTTTCTTTGTCTTTATGCTCTACCTCAACAGTGCATGCTCTCCTGTGACTGACATGTCACACCCTTCCTGAGCCAGCACCTCTGTTGTCCCACAGATTACACACTAGGGGCTGCCTAACTTCCGGCATCTGCTGGTCCTCTGTGCCTGGATGTCCTGCTGGTCGCTCTGCCTCCGAATGTTGAGAAGGGAGCACGTGTGCATTTCCACAAAACCCGTCCCTCCTTCCAGAAGGCCCATCTCCAGCAATTTCTCTGTCCTCCTCCAGTTGAGGCTTTAAACCTTAACCATTTTCTCTCTTCCCACTCTACAAGGCAGCTCACTCATCTCCAGCCCTGTGGTTTCCTCTGCAGTGCCCCTGGGCTTTCATGTCTGATTCCTCTCTAGCCTCATCCTTCTTGAGGTGTGAGCAGAAGTAATTCAACTGGCTGTGAACTTGCACTGTGTCACCTTTGGTCTTCCTTGCACCTGTGTACCAGAAAACTTTTTCTTTTTTCTTCAAACATTTCTAATTTGGAAAGGATTGTATAGCCAACACCCTTATTTTCATCATTTTGATTTAAATAATATGAATGTTTTTGTACTTAGCATTTGTTTACTATTAATAAAGTAATATGTAGTTTGTTAATATTTTGCCAGAGTTCATTCTTTTACTCACCTGTACACATTCATTCCACTCCAAATACTTCAGGAGATATTTCTGAGAATTAAGTTTTTCAAGTACACCCAGAATACCATCACCAAACCTAATGATTGGTGTGATTTTCCTTAATAACACCCGTAAGTCTATATTCACCTTGCTGTCCTGTCAGGCATACTATATTCATTTTGCATGTGCTGGCAACACTAAAGGTTTCCTTATCATTTCCATCAAGATGCCATGGGCTTTTAAAACTCATGTTTCATTACAAATGCCTGAATATTGGTTAACTCAGTTTTGTTTTGTTTTGTTTTGTGTTTTGGTGCTGGGGATCAAACTCAGGACCTTGCTAACTCGTTTTTGCTGGAACCATTACTGTGTTGGTTACTTTTCTCTCATTGCTGAGGCAAAATGCCTGACACCCAAAGTTAAGGAAGGAAAGGTTTGTTTAGCTCACAGTTTGTGGAGGTTTCAGTCCATAATTTGCTGGGTTCAAGGCAGGGTAGCTCATGGCAGAGGGCAGCAGTTCATGGAGGAAGAAAACAGCAAAAGCAACAGGAACAAAAAGAGAGAGCAGAGAGAGCAAGCCTCTTTCCCTCCCTTATATCATATGCAGGCTACACATGCTAGGGTGGGTGTAGTGCTCTTGCCCCATAATTTCAACATTAGTCCATGAATCAGTCACAAATTCCAGAAGCCTGCCCCCATGGCTGTATGAGGCTTTAGGGGGACATCTAGACACAAACCATAACAATTACTGATCAAGCAAATAGGAAATCTGTGCCTGTCTTTTCTTAACATAAGAGCACTGGTGCCCACTGCACTGGGCTCATTAAGCGCTGTTGAGTGTGACCTTCCAGTGGGGCCAACCTTACCATGTGGTCAGGGTCACGGGCCCAGGGGAAGAGATGCGGAAGGAGCCTGTCTGTAGTAGATGATGGTGAACGGTTGGTAAATGAGTGAACAAATGAGTCAATGGAAGGAGAGTTAACTTTTCAGCTAAGAAAACTGAGATTCCCCTGGAACAGTTACCTCCACGCTTGGCCTGACTTGGAGGCAGTAGGAGGTGTTTTGTTCAAAATGGGCATTGTGTTCTGATAGGTTTTAGGTCCTGGTTGCCCCTAGGTTGGAATCTCTGGAGCAGCGTGAGCCGGTTTGTAATGGAAAGACGCAGTATGTGCAATGAAAGCATTGGTGTGTCTGTCTACGTTCTGAGTGCTCTGGTGCTCAAGTCAGTGGAATTAGTTGCTCACCTGTTGCAAATGAATCGATGATAGATTTTTGTCTCTGGGAAAGTAAAGCACTTGTTAGAGAAGCAAAAGAAGCGTGGGTTTTGTTGCCTGGGCACTTAGCCCTGCTTCTTATTCATTGATTTATTTATGTCACAGATTTTGATCAGTGCTGCTGTTTTTCTCAGCAGCATTATATAAGTTTGTATGGAAACAGAAATGGAAAAGACCAAAATGTTACTTGGTTTTGTTCAGCAAAGGATTTCAGTTCTATTGTACAAGCTGATCAGACGATTCATGGCCTCTCTCTGTCTCTTTTTTTCTCCTCTAGGGATTCCTGACAAGGAGAATGTGAGTAGCCACTCTCTGCCTAGCTTGTAAAAACTGTCATAAGGTAAAAAAATAATAATAATAATAATCAAAGAAAGAAAGAAAAGAAAACTCTCAATCTGCAGTCAACAGAGCAATAAATATTTTTCTAATCTTATTCTGGCATCTTTGGTGAGTCACTTTAAAATACCAAGGGGAGAGGGGTGATTGCTCTGACACGGTCATCACATGTCCCTGATATTTAGTCCAAAGGAAGGTTATTCTGGGAGCAAATGGTACAATTGCTAAGTGTTCTCTTTTTCCCATGATGCACTTGTGTTGGTGGAACAAATCATTAGTTTAACAGCATGTGAAAACATAGTTGCTTTTTTCTTAGAAGGAATAAACGCCATGAAATCCAGGGTTAGTTGATGAATTTGCCTAATTATATCTGAGTGCACTAAAGTCAGCATTTCTCTTTGGAAACTGAAAATAATTAATTGTTATAATTGCTTTGAGGAAATGGGCGAGGGAAAAGGTGTAGGACAGAACTTCCACCAACACACAGTGCTAAGTGCACATTCTAAGGATGAGAGTCGCTCGGTAGCATATCTTCGCAGGCAGACAATAATAATATTAATCCTATTAACTAGTCTGTAAATTTAGACAGCAACATGGAAAGGTTTATGGTAGAAGAGTGTAGGGATTCATCTGTTGTGGTATTTGGTTGGCACTCAGACACATTACCTTGCAATTTTGTTCCTTGATTGCTATACCCACATGGTAACGTGGCCCAACTGTCCCCCGTTTCTTTCTCTGCTTGCACTCCTAGGTTCTGCGGGCAGATACACCATTGTAATTCAATTCACATTATTCGTGTGTCTCCTTTCAGAGTTCTGACTAGCTGTTTTTAGGTTCATCTTGTTTTCCTAACACTGGTTTTATAGAGATAGTTGGAAGTTCTGGCACAAGTGTGGGTTCCAGACCCAGCAATGCCACATCAGAATTCTACTTTGGTTCAGCAAAGGACTTTGGATCCTAGCAGTCAGGCCTTGAGCACCTTTTTGACTTTTCTCAACATCCTTGCCTCATCTTTAAAATGCGGGTGTTTGTCATGACTGCCTTAAAAGGCTGCTCTGAATATTAAATGTGACCATTTGTGGCAAGCATACAGCAAGAACACTAGCGCTCAGTAAACGTTAGGTACAGTACGTACAAGTATCTTCTCAAGCTTTGCATCATTTCTAGTGATATTTTCTCCTCTGAAAAGAGTCCTATTCTTTATCAAGATTCTTTATCCTTTTTGCCTTTTAGGGCTCTCCTATACTTTCTTCAGTGAAACTTGCCATTAATCTTTGGTTGTTAAAAAAATATCTTGTGCAATGAGTAAATCTCTGAGGATCAGACTTCTGAAGATTTATAAGCAACAGGCTTTAGAGCAGTGATGGTGAACCTTTTAGAACTTTCCAAGGATACACATGTCGTAAGTTCACCACCACTGCTTCAGAGTCTAATGTAGCACACCGATACTACCCTCATCATGCACCTGGAAACCCCAAAACATCCATCCTATAACAAATAACGCACAAGTCATTAGCCAAGTCAAACGATAGAAGGGCCTTGCCCTTCCTCATCAAGGGACAGCAGTGATGTGGAGAACACACACAGAATGCCTGAGCCCTGGGAGGGCTAAAATGTTGGAGACTTCAAAAGGCAGCTCCATGTGTCTTAGGCACTCAGTGACCTTTAGGTTGAGACCCCCTGCAGAGGGACAACAGGCATAAGTCTCTAAGTGGAGGGCCTGACAGCTGTCATCATGGGCCCACCTCGTGACAGAATAAGGATTTGAAGTGTGTGAAACATCATATGCAATGAGCTATTTACAACATGTTGCTCTAAAAGACTTTGGGCACTAGCTGGGCTGTCCGCTCAGGGTAAGTAGTAGCATTTGCCTATTTATATTCATTCCGGCTATTCCAGGTCACATTTTCTAGCAAACCAAAAAGCACGCTGACTTTCCTTTAGCAAATAGCATAGAGGAATGACACCGCGTGCTATTGCGACAGCTCTCCAATACCATCTGTCAAATAAAGGAAATGAGATGAAAGATGTTCGTAAGTACAGTTGAAGTTTTAGAGAGACAAAAAAGAGGCCTAAGAGCCTCAAAGTGGTGTTAATTGAAATTTTTCCTTTTTAGAGAACAAGTTGTGTTATGATGATTTCTTTTATCCTTTACCTTCTTTAGCTGCATGCTGAGCAATATTGTGTTCCCCTTGTGTTTCGGATGATATGATACCTGTGGACTGGAATAAAAGTACTTAGCCCATTGTTTTGGTGTCCAAACAGATTGTGGAAAGAATATATTCTCCTTTCCAGTTCTACTCGAAATCTTGTTAATCACCATGTTTAACTTCTAATCAAGTACATAGCCATCATCAATATGTGGTGTTTTTAACCACACTGCCAGCTATATTTTATTTCCAAACTCAGCCTTACCTTACGTAAAATTTTTTTAATAAATTGGCCTTTTAAAATTTTTATTTTATTTTTTGCTAGAATTAGGGATTGAATCTCGGACCAAATCCCCAGCCTTTTTTCTTTTTGGAGACAGGATCTCACTAAATTGTGAAATTGCCTGGGCTGAGTTTGAACTTAGGATCCTCCTGCCTCAGTCTCCCAGAATGCTGGGATTATAGATATGTGCTGCCATGCCCAGCATAAATTGTACTTTTGTAGAAACAAATGGCAGTTATTTTATCTTCTAATTACTGTAACTGATGGAGACATCATTTAATGTTCAATGACACAGGACAGTGAAACCTATGAAATAATTCAGAAAAATGTTAGGAAAATAATCATGGAGCTAAGAGTTAGCTCTTCTAATAGAGCTGTGATTGTTTGGGGCATTTGGTTTTATAAAGAAATTCTTCTCCTTGCCTCAGTAGCACAGTGCCTGCCTACAAACACGAGGTCCTGAGTTCAATTCCTGGTACCCAAAAAAAGAAAAAAAAAAAAAAAAAGAAAGAAAGAAAAATTATTCTTCTTGATCTGTTTAAATGGTATTTTTTCCCTCTTTTGTGCATGCTTTATCTGGGTGACCATGTTTAACACAAATCACAATTATAAGCTTTGTGGTTGAATGTTACAATTTTCCTTTTAAGAAATGAGTCTGTCTGTGATTTCTTTGCTACTTTTGTTGTTGATCGCACCCTTTCCTTGCAATTGCTATAGGAATTTATTGTTTTACAAGGTTATAGTTTTCCTCTGTATAGAAGGACCAGCAAATCGATTGGGTGGGGGGTTACAAAGTAATGCCATTTCCTGATTTACAAGCAGCTTGTTTACAAGAGGAGCACCTGAGTTTCTCATAGGTAATTACAGGATTTATGTTACACTACATAGTATGATTCGCTTCTTGTGAAATACAAAAGAATGCACAGCCAGCATAAAGCAGGATCAGTTCAGAGCTCAAAGATGTCTCCCAAGGTCCTGTAAGATCTCATGCAAGCAACTAGGAATGAGCAGACCTGGGTGGGGTCCTTTCAAAGTATTAGGCAGGTCTCATTTTTAAGCAGATTACTTTAAGCAGGAGTTCCTCAGAGTTCTAAAAACCATGAGTCATTTTTATGAAGAATAGTTTTTGGGAATTATTTTAAAGATAAAAGGCTTAAATGGCAACTGGTACAGAACTAATTAACACAATTTGTGAAAATTCTCATTAAGGAAAGGACAGTAGAGTAATAAGCAAATAACTATTAGGGTCAAAAGGTCAGAAATTTTAGGAATATCTAGGAAATATAATAACATTTATTTCTCTTTACTGTTGGTGTTTTTCAAAATTAGAGAAAGCAACATGGAATATTTTCCAGCTATTATATGGCATGTTATTTTACTGCTATGGATTGGCTATGACAGTGTAATTCTGGGCCAGGTGAAAAAAAAAAAAGAAATTGTGTATTCTTATACAAACTTAACACATAAAAACAAACAATCCCATAACACTGGGTACAACCTTTCAACTCTGACTGTAAAACGTGTAGTGAATTCAAACCAGTGGTTTTCTGTGGAAAACAGTTTTAAAGCCCTGTTTTAAAAATGGCTGCTGCAGGACCAAGGATTTAGCTCAGTGGCACAAGCGCCTGCCTGGCAAGCGTGAAGTCATGAGTTCAATCCCCGGTACCAAAACAAAAAAATGGCTGCTGCAGGTTGAGCCTAGGAAGACTTCTTGGCTAAGGTTCAGAGTTTGCCCTGGACAACTGTTTTCCCCTGTCCTGAACTCAGAGTGTCACATTCTGAACCACAGATGTAACCTACCCAGGGTACAAAGCTCTAACAGAAGAGCAAAATGAAGTAATGCTACTGTCTTAGGAAATCTTGAGCCTGCCTGTTCTGATTTTGAAGGACAAATTGCTTATCACCCAAGTGAGATTAGCTTGAGCCATGCTGCTGCCTGGTCCTGTGACTTGTGTAGTGTGTAAACACTCATTTCTGGAGTTGGCCTGTTAGAAAGTGTATCCCAGGGAGCTGAGACCTCACTCCGCCCCACCTTCTGGCGAACACAAGTGACTTACTGTCCAAGGTGCCAAGGACAACCTGGGCTCTCCAGTCCTTGAAGAAATGTTTGTTTTTGTATTTGTGAGTTATGCATTTTGTGGGGTGGAATGTCCTTGCTGAATTTCTTTCTGCTTTTTCTTGCATTTGTTCGTCTACTGTTACAAAAGCTGGCTGTGCCATCTCTTTCTAGTTTCTGCAGGGGGTATTGATTGTGTTGTAAGATGAAGCGAGTTTGCTTTTCATCTAAGTAGGGAGTAGTGAATATAAGTAATACCCTAGAACCCTAAACCTTCACCTGCTGAGAGTTAGACAAGGTGTGGTTGCCTCTGAATGTTCTCGACGCTGTGCCTAAGACCGGCTTTCCGTGAGTTTGCTTGGTAAAGGGCATGGATGGGGGTGTTTGGGAGTGGCGGCTCACTGTTACACTTTTAAAATATTTGTATGGTATTACAAATTTGATAGTATTATGAATTACATTTGATGATTGTTTTAATGTTTCTAGAATTTATCTATGATTTTTGAAATGTCTTCTATGAAGCATAACTTTTTCATGTTGCTGCCATGCTGATGGTTTTCTGGGCTTGCAACTGAGGTAGTTAAGCCATATCATCCTGCTTTAACTGTGTTCTCTGTCTTCTCAGTGATCAGAATTTGGCTTGGGCAAGAGGTCACAGAGAGCTGGGTAGTATAGGTTTTGATAGTCAATAATAATAGTAAATAATAATAATAATATAAGATATGAGTTCTCCCCCTTTACTGGAACCAGCAGCTGCTCCTTGGTCTCACTTAAGTGGCTCAGCCTTGAGATGAGGCTGCTCTACTACTGAAAATCATCTCTCTGTTGGCAGGAGGTGAGGGGCACGATGTCCTGGTAATGACAAAAACTACACTGCTGATTCCAAAGTTGTGTGAGAGGGCGTCACTGTCTTGAGAAGGATTTTATCCTGTACTGAAGGTAGTTATCAGCATTGCCATTTACTTTGGTCCACTAGTATGTTATTTCAAGTAAGACTAAAAGACACAGTCTCATTTATGTTTGATGCATTCAGTTTTTATCATTCCTATGTTAAGAAATGAAAACCAAATTCTTTCTGAAATATATCTTAGGTTAGGAGAGAAAATTGCGGTGTTCTCAGATTGGATGAATTAATCTAGTGTTGACATGTCATTTAGGATTTAGATTCTTTTCTAATAACAATTCTGTGTTAGGCAGGCTTCAGTGAGTCCATGGATATTAAAATATTCCTTAGTTATTCTCTTTACCTTTTGGTAAAATTGCAATGAAAAAAAGATAATGAATCACATACACGTATTAATTCACGGATGTGTAGGTTTCTAGCTGTATTCATACTTTAAAATTTCCTGAAAATTGTCAAATCACTTTTAGGAATATGCTTCAGAATTGTTTAGAATTCTTATTGCCAGTTTTTGCAAACAGTTACCTCCTCTTGCCTTCACATCCGTTTACTTCCTATTTTCCTTCAGTTAAAGAATGGCTCAGAAATGCCCAAAGCATACACAACCTACTTGCTTGAAAATCTTTAATTTAACACACATTTATTGATCAATCCCAGGCCTTGAATGGGATTATGAAAATGAATATAGCATGGTAGCACCCTTCAGTGGGTGGCGGGGGCCGCCACGTGAACAAACGCACGCAGTGGGACCGTTGTGGGGACACATGTTGGCAGCAGAGCATGGCCTTGGAGCTCTTCAGCCCTGAGTTACAGTTCCAGCCCTGCCACTTAATGAGCATTTGAATGTGAACGTTGTTCAGCGTCTTTCCACCTTTGTCTTCTGTCCCCAGAAGGAGAGTGGTAGCATGGTCTTGGCCCAGAGGTTCCCAAGGGTGGTGCTGAGCCAGCACCTGCCCAGCGCTGGCCTTTGCTTCGGCTTAGCTGGGAATAAAGCAGTGCGACAGTGCCGTGCTGCAGTGCAAGGGGCCCGGAGCAGTGTCCCCAGGAAGATGACTGCTTGTCAGGGGATGGGAGCTCCCCAGGAGCAGGGCCTGGTGTGAACAAAACAGCCGTTCCACAACTTTACTTTTCCCTTTTCTTTTTTTCTTAGGCTAATTTCCTCAGATCTAAAATCAAAAATTTTGAAGTGTTTTTTGAGCCCTCTACTTTTTAAGGAACCCTTTCATGATTATCAAAAATGCAGGCAGTTGGAGGATCTCAACCAAACACCTTTTTCTTTCCAGCCCCCAAACCTTTATCTCTTCTGGATCTGGAAGGGCAATTAGTTTGAATTTTCCCCTGTTTGTACTTTCCAAAATCGTGTCTTCTTTTTTAGAATGACAGAACTAAATTGCTGATGCCTTTGAAGCCTGTTGTTCATGCTGACCCCCAGCCCCTTTTCGGTTATAATTGCCCAGTCAGTGCACCCTCGTTTCTGTTGTTCTCCTTTGTTTTTTCCCTCTCTTTTGAATGAATTACTTTGCAAAGCTCTCTGTTGAATTCTGCCCTCTTTTTCCTTTCCCATTTGTCAAGGTCATTTTAAAATTTCAACCCAGTTTTCCTGTCAGCCAACTCCACCCAATTGGGTGTCATTGTTAAATTTGATAAGAATGCTTTTGATTCTATATCCAGAGCATTAATAAGCATGTTAAATCTAGCAGCATTCAGCTGAAGACCTAACCCTGTAGAATTCAATTTGTTTGTGCTAATTTATTTGCATACATTATAAAATTATCCCACCCAGACATGAAAAAGAAACTTGGGAAAACATACCATGAAAATACTGGGTAAAGCAAAGTGCTCAGCCACTGAATTCACTTTTGTCACGCTTTTCACTCGTAATTTGAGGGAAAAGGAAGACAATAATTTTCTATGTCAGAAGGCTTGCATATGACTGAGTTCAGTAATCATTCACTGTTACAATCCACATCCTCAGAAGGGCGTGTTCATCAGTTTGTGTCCTTGACATTTAATGGCCAGTGAACCTGAGCAAGTCACTTATCTGTGTGAGTCTGTGGATCAAATAGTGATCCCTGACCTACCTCAAGAAAAAGACTAATAAGATAAAACATGGGGGAAATTCCAAAACTTGACATTGCTCTAGGCTATAACATTAAGTTTCCCTGGAGCTTAATTCTAAACAAGATCACCCCTTGTTCATATAGCTCAGTCCCAGGACACTTTTCTAGCTTGGGGACATCACTGAGATTGGCCTGTGGGGTCTTGTTTACAAGAAGATTGACGCTGGAAAGCCTAACAGAGATCTTGCATCTTATTAGGACTTGATCCAGTTCAGAGTTCTAGGAAGACTTCAGGATGACAAATGGAAAGTCGTTCTTCTTAATGCCCTCATAACTTGGCTCAGGCAGGAGAATGAAAACTCCCAAGTCACACTAAGGGCTGTAATTTGATAGCTCAATGCCAAAGTGAGGAAGCCACACCCAAACCTTCCCCCAAAGTTAACCACAAAGATGGACCAGAATAGAGAAGCAGAGCAGGAACATTAAAGTAAACTGGGGACAAGCACCTGGCCTGTTTGGGGCACCGCGGAGAATCATGGATGCTGCCACAGCAGTTCCCTCTGGACCTCCTTGTTTTGGGGTATGTGAATTTTTAAAATATCTTTAGCCAGTTCTCCAGCTATGTGTCACAGCACAGCAATGCACCACTGCTGAGTAAAGGAATTTGTAACATACATGCAAAAATAGTTCTGTCATTCAATATGGTATTTTTTTAAATGACAGAAGCAGATAGTTCCCCTCTACTCGCAATGCCACCCTCAGCTTTATGTTTTGTTTGCTTCATTTTTCTTCCTTTGGTGTCTGTTGTTTTCAGAAAAACACTTGGGCTCCCTCTGGTGGTCATTTCAGTGTTTCTGCATGTGAAACCTGAAAGTTTTTGTTACATAGTAGATGTTTGAAAGGAAATGGAAATATGGTAAATGTTATTTTCTTTTGTGAGAGGCCTGAGACTTGGGAATTTTCAAATTAACCAGAAGTTCCAATTCATTTGTTCATCCATCCATTCACATGCGCACACAGATAAGGTTCCGTCCTAACATGCTGATATTTGACTTTCCCAGATATGGGGCAGTCTGGACGGGAAGGCCATGGAACATTGAGTTCCACTCCTGTAAGTCGAACAGTCACTCCCAGTGAGTCTGTTAATCTATAAGTTTTTATGCAGTGCTTATTCTGCATTAGACCAGATTAGGGCATTGAGAAATAATTTGTTGTTTAGCATCTAAAGATTTATAAACAAGCTTTTTAGTTAACAATGTTGTCATTCATTTTTATCCTTAAATCGTATTACTATTCTCTTTCCTCTATAGAATTTGATCGTATTTTAATGTATTTTTTTCTAGGCCAAATGATTTTTGATTGCATCATGTACTAATGTTAGTATGGAAGTTCAGCTATAAAAGAACCAAACCTAATAGTGTCTTAAGTAAAATAGATTATTTCTCATTCATATTAACTGTCCAAATGTGAGCTGGCCAGGGCTAACATGGTGGCTCCAGGTTACAATGTACTTTTAAAAAATCATTAGCATACAATAATTATATAGAATAATAGATTTAAGTAGTATAGTGTATTTTTATGGCTGAAATTATCAATGGATCACTGTTTTATACTTAACATGTTAAAATGTATGTATAAATATAAATCTTAAAATTTCTGACAACCACACATCTTTATCATAATTCTTGGTAGAATTCTGACTGTTGTTATTTACAATTATTTATATTTTATAAATTGTTGTAAGCCATGAAAGTAAGTTATTATTAGAACCGCACCACTGAGAGACTTGATGGTTGCTTTTAGAGTTAATATAGCTATATGAAATTGGGGTCTGACATCCATCCCATTCTTCTTATTGGTTTTTATATATGCAAGCCATAGGAAAACTCATTCACACAAATAAGCAGATGGGAATATAAATTATTTTAAATAACGGTATTACTATGTTCTTTGACTCTGAGGAAACTAGAGTACTTCCCTGAGAGCTAGAAATGGGGAGGGCGTAGTCACTCTAGAGGGGTGGGGCACCACACTCTGGATGGATTTGGAAGATAGAGTCCATAGGATTCTCTGATGGATGAAATATGAGGTGAAAAGGACAGAGAGGCCACAAGGTGAACTTCAAGGTTTTGGGTTGAACACATGGAAGGATGCAGTTGCCATCAACTCAGCAAAGGAAGGCTGAGGTGAGCTTGGGTTTGGAGAACTGGTCTGAAGGTCACTGTACTGGGCAATACTCAGGAATGAGGTGTGATTAGACTTGTATTGCACCTATGTCCAATCGACGGCTAGTGATAATAAACATCAGAGAGTGGTAATAAAATAGATGTCGCACATAGGTACCCAGTAGCATTTGCCTGGGGCATGAGTGAAATTATATGTGTCTGAAAGAAATGAAATGAGACACAAATCAGCAAGAATTTTATTAAGTTTGTTCCAGTCCTCTATTATCTTTTGTAGATTTTAAGAGAATTTACATTTGTAAATAACTGTGTATAACTCCAGGTGTCACCTTTTGAATTAATAAGAGGCTGATTTATGGAATATTTCAAGTACAAATAGTAAATGAGCCTGGCTATCAAAGCGTTACTTAATAGACATCCTCAGGGACTTAATTTAATGAATAGGTAGAAGGATATTATTTGTAACTTAGCCCACAAATTATTTCTATATGAATCGGTGATTTTAAATGGCTATGGCCTGCTTGAAACAATTTATTTTCTTAATTAGTTTAATCATTCTCTTTACAGTTTCTTACACTACTAAATGGGTTAATAACCACCTTTTTCTTGAATAAATTAATTCTTCTAGCCTAGTCACAAATTTCCAATTAATAAAGTTTGAAGGAGTTGAGGTAATGCTGTACTAGTAGGAAAAAAAAATGACCATATTTTATTTAATCCTTTTAAAATCAACTAAGGTTTATTAAGTGCCTACTGTATGCCATGCAGGCTCTTTATGTTGGCTCTGGAGATACAAAGTCTGATAAAATGAATTCATGACTTTAAAGAGCAAATAGCCTCATAGGAAAGAGCAGTGGGTAAGTGGATAATTATATCACAGTGTCATTCCGAGAGAGATTAGAATTTAGTGCCAAAATACAAAACCGTACATTGTGAGAGCCATATTCCTTATACCCTGAAAGATTTCTGAGGAAATGGTGTCTTCTTATTTACCTCCTAACATTCTTCTTTTTCCAAGAATGCAGAGTTGCTACAGAATAACTCCAGACTTTGAAGTTATAGGTGACAGAGATCTGTATCAAGCCACCTCAAAAGCAAACAAAAGTTGGGACTCACCTCCCCAGTTCCCAGGGCAAGCATATGTGGAGCTGGGCTTGGGATCATGAGCACTAAGGCCTCAGCTTCTCCGTAAGCCTAAAACATGGCCACCAAATAATTCTTGCTTCTTTCTTAGGAGTCTACCAGAATAAAACCTTGGGAAAGGGCTCTGATTGGTCCAATGTTGGTCATGTGACCTCCCACCTAGTTCTAAGCCAATAGGGGTAGCATACTGCTATGGACTCCGGTCTGAAAATGGGGAGGGCTGTACCTGGAAGAAGGGGAAATGACAGAAATGGCCTCTGTTCTCTGAATGTGATGCACATTCAGCTGACTATTAGAAACCAGTCCCCTTCATCCAGGGTACTCAGAACATCACAATGCAATCAATATCTCATTTTGGGTTTGTCTTCATCCCTTCCTTATGAAGAAGTCGGACAGAAGCACTTAGGAGAATAATGTTGACATCACATTTTGCAATAGCTTTGATTGCAGTAGCTTTGTGCTTTAGAAATCCCATGCATTCCATACAATCAGAACCATAATTTCTTTTTCAGTGTCTCCTTAACATGTATGATGTGGAGATTAGCAAGATTTGATCTTGTTAAGTCTTTTGAGCTACTTGGATGTGGGTGCTGAAACAATGCATGACAACAGCAATCTCATTTTTCCTACAGTGTTCTATTTTATCTATTTGATTTTAAGTCCTTAAAAGTCTGTGAGCCAAATTTACATTCAAATGAGTCATTGAAGTTTATAGTGTGTGCCTAAAGGAAGTGTTTCTGCCAAGAGTCTAAAGTGAAATTTAGCAAGAAGTGAGTTTTTAAATATACTTGTTATCTTTTCCTGATCATAAATATAATACTACTTATGTTGAATATTTGGAAACATGAAAGTGTTTTTAAATCTCCCATAAATGAAATCAACCAAAGTTCTGTATGTTTAAATGTTTAACATATAGAAATATACATATATATAGAAACAAAATTTAGAATGCACTATATATAGTTTTCATAGCCTTTTTCTATTAGATTTTTAAAAGGCCTTTTAAAAAGTAATTAATGTTGCCTCAACCATATTGGAGAATGAATTTCTTCCACAGTAATTTTTTTTTTAAGTAGCTTGCTGCATCTTGTCAATTTAGTTTTCACACCATCCTCTTCCCATTCCTGGAATTATTTTGGTTATATCGCTGCTGCCCTTCCTTCATTACTGATATTTTAAGGTTCCCTCTGGCATCATTTCCTTTCTGTCTGAAGAACTTCCTTTAGGAATTCTGGTAGAGCAGGTGTACTGGCTACAGATTCTCTTAAGCTTTCTTTCGTCTGTGAATGTCTTCTTCTTTATTCTGAAATGATATTTCCACTGGGTAGGGAATTTTAGGTTGGCACATTTTTCCTTTCAGTCTTTTAAAGCAATGAGCCAATATTGACATCATCACTAGCTGACTCCCAAGTTTATTCAGATTTCCTTCATTTTTACCTGCTGTCCTTTTCCTCTTCTAGAATGTCACCCAAGGTATTATATTACATCAGGTTGTCATGTCGCCTTGTGGCTTTTGGCTGTTACAGTTTCAGACTTTCATTGTTTTTCATGATTTTTGAATTTTGAGGAATACTGCCCAGCCAGGTATTTTATAGAGAGTCCCTCAATTGGGTTTTTTTCTGATATTTTTATCAAAATCAAACTCAGATTATGGGTTCTCAGGGGAGAAGAGCACAGAGGTCTACCATTTTCATTACATCATATCAAGAGTGTATGCTGTCAGGATGTCACTGTCAATGCTGACCTTGATCATCTGGTTAAAGTCATGGGTGCCAGGCTCTGCCCCTGGAAAGTCACCCTCCTCGCCCCTGCTCTGCCCTCTATCCTGAAGTCTTTGAAGAAGTTAGCGCGCACACCCCAACCTTAAAGAGTGAGGAGCTCTGCTCCAACTCCTTGATAGTGGAATAGTTACATAAATTAGCAGTCTGCCTAGGAGAGCGGTGGTAAACCTATGGCACACGTGCTGCACGCCCCTCTTTGTTATCATTGAAGCCTCTAAGAAAAGATTTGCCATCACTGGCCTAGGACATTTGTTTCTTCTCCCATGTTTCTTTCTTTATTAAATCACTTATTTATACCATGATGCATTCAGAGATACTTATTTTATACTTTGAGTTACAATCCAATACTATCATATATATTTTATTCAAACTGTTTTAGCATTGGCTAGTGGGAGCTCTTTCAGTTGGCTCCTCTGTTCTTTTGACATATCCCATCGTTGTGTTTTGAATTATTTTTGAGCACTGCCTTACTTCTGGCACTACTGAATGCATGTATAGTCTCGGCCCTGGTCCTATAAAAATCAGTCTTCTTGCTGAAGAATCTTCATTTCCCTTTATTAAAGAATGATATTAGAAATCAAGATTTGGGTGCTAGGTGTGTTCGTTGCTACTGGGAGATCTAAGCCCCTGCTGCTGACAGAGGGAAGAAATACATTTGCACATATTAACCTGCATATATACATGTATTTTAAATACAGTTGTGTGTCCACTTAATAGGAGAAACATGTTCTGAGACATGTGTCGGTAATTGCTTTCATCGCTAAGTGAACAACATAGATTGCACTTAACCCCTGTGCTGTCACTAGGTGATACACTCCTATGCCATCATCATTGTGTATGGGATCTGCTATTGACTGAAACATTGACATGGGGTACATGACTATATTTTAGATTACCACATCTCAATCTATTTTTTGCTGAGCACTGGTTTATTGTGGCTCCTCTAACTCTTAATTCTTTACCATGGGGAGCCTTCTGGTTTTTCCTCCTTGCTTTTCTGCAACCTCGCACTCCAACAATGAGAAATTTGCTGATGCCACCTGCCACTTATTTAATTATCTAATTCTAGTATACTTGTGTAGTGATTTCAGATTGCTTGCCTGTACCCCAGAAGCAAGATTTACCAATTAAAATCTTTGTCACAATCCACATTTCATCCTCAGATTCCCTGAGAATCTGTGTGTGTGTGTGTGTGTGATAAAGTATAAGGTCTTTGTTTAGGTTATTTATTTTTAGTATATGGGCATCCAATTTTTGTAGCTTCATTTGTTGAAAAGACTGTTCCTTTCTTTATGGAACTGTCTTTGTGCCTTTGTAAGAAATCAGTTGACTGTATTTATGTGGACCTATTTCTGGGCTCCCTATTCTGTTCTATTGGTCTGTATGTCTGTTCTTTCAGCAGTATTTTACTGTTTTAATTGCTGCAGCTTTATTAAAGGCCTTGCAATTGGATAGTGTGAGTCTTCCAACTTTGTTGTTCTTCCCAGTTGTGTTGGCTATTCTAGGTTCTTTGCCTTTCCATAATTGTAGAATCAGTTTTTCGATATCTACAAAACAGCTTGCTGGGGTTGATCTGCAGTTATGGGTCTACAGGTCAACTAATATACTGGACCTCCAAAACTTTAAGCTATTATAAACTGATCTCAGTAACTCTGAGAATATATGTGTAAACCCTCCAGTTCAAATTAAAAGCTACTGTCTCCTTTGGACCTGATGTCAAAATCAAAGGGCACATTCACATTTTATGCCAAAGAAAACAGTATTTTTCTTCTCCATTTTTCCAGCTGATCTGAATTTCTAATTGGCTTTTGTGACTTCAGCAACTCATTTGAATCACACTGTATGAGGTTCTGGTCTCAGCATGGAGGTAACAGGAACAAGACCAGTGTGGTCCTCTTTCTGAGGCCTTACAACCTGGTAACAAGCCAAATATTAACCAAGAATCACAATGGCAGTATGTGTCACTAAGGGAAATGCAGAATGCTCTAGACCAGCACTGTCCAGGAGAAATATAAGTTACGTATGCAGCTAAAAATTGTCTAGCAGCTACATTTAAAATAGTTAAAAAAAAAAAAAGGCATGAAATTAAATGTAGTATTTTACTTAACCCAGTTTATCCTAACTATCCTCATTTCAAATGCAACCCGTGTGAAACATCATCACTGATAATTCAGTTCTTTTTCTTGTGCCTCCTCTGCAAACACTGGCATGTATTGAGCATCTTAATTCAGACTTGTTATGTGTCCAGGTCTCAGAAGTCACATCCAGGCAGTGACCACCAAATTGGACAGCACAGCTCTGAAAACTGAAGAAGGCTCATTTTGTTGAGGCTTGAAAGTTGAGGAAGTCAGGAAAAGGGTGGGAAATGCATATTTTAGGCAGAGTACAGATTGGGCAAAATCTGCAAAGAAACTGAGTTTTCAGCATATCTGAGGAAGCAAAAAAATACTCCAAGTGGTTGGAGCAAGGGAAAGAGTAGTGGCAGGTGAGCTGGAGAGGCAGGCAGGGTCTGAAATTAGGAAGAGCCTTTGGAACCATGTTATGGAGTTTGGATTTGTTCTGAAAAGAATGAGCAGCTGGTGAAATATTTAAGCAGAAAATTGACATGAGCAGTTGCACTCTTTTTAAAAATTACCCTTCTATCACAGGAAAAGTGGACAAGGGCATTTTCCTTAGAGATGTAGCCAGTGTAGGACAGTGGTTAACCAGGGAGTCCATGTACCAGAGCTGCCACCCACAGCCTTGTGATCCTATACAAGGAATGTAACTCCTTTAGCCTCAATTTCCTCATCTGTGAAATGGGAATAGTAAGAGTATTTTCATCAAAGCATTGTTGCTGGTATTGAAAAATTGGCATTAAGCACACCACATTTAAGAAATGTCCTTATCCTTGCCCAAGCCTGGAATAGTCACTTATAAGATATAAGCATTTCCCTTCCTCCTCCTTCTCTTCCACTTTCTCCTCCTCTTACGTTGCTTTCTTTTGAGCACCCTATTCAGAAGAGCTAAGAATGGAATGACTTGTGGAGTTTTGAAATAAGAACTATTTAATTCAAGTATTGAATCAGTGGACAGAATTTCCTTCCGGAACATGCAGCAACCCCCTTCTCCTTCCCCATCCCTAGTGCTGTGCCCTCAACGTGCCAGTCTGCATTCTTGACGGAACCTCACTGTGCAAAAAAGAATGAAACCTCAGTAATTCTTTCAGGTTAAGTGGTAAGACAATAATGTATTGACAGTTCTGTCTTTATTTGGAAGGGATTTGCTTTAAAATGCAGCCTTTTAAAAATTTTAAACTGTGCAGAGCAGAGATTTGTAAGGCTTCTAGTGCCTAATTGAGGAAGAGACATGAAAACAGGTCCACACTGAGTCCTGTCATTTCTCTGGGCACATTCCCAGAGTGCCCTGTGGCACAGTGTCATGGTGATCCCCTTCCCATTCTGTTCATGGCTGCAAAACCCAACCCTACCAGAATCTGGAGCCTTGGGTAAGGGAAACGAATGGGACAATGGTCCTTAATGCTTTCTTGGAAAATAGCCAGTTAGTCACAAATCTTACCGTGAGTAACCTCTACTGGCTGGAAGCTTTCAAGGGGTTGTAGAAGCTTTGTTATCTACTGTCCTGAGGATGAGCAACAGTCTTCATCTTCTTCCAAAAAATATCGTGTCCACAGTTTAGGCTTCTTGGTTAGTAAGAAAACATAATAACATTTGTTTCCTTCTCATTATACCTGCAGATGTCTCGAGTATTTCTAAAGCCTTTCAAAGTACTTTCAAAATACAAAAAAAGCAAACAAACAAACAACAACAAAAAACTGTGATCCTCATGTAGAAATGCCAAGTTTTTAAAGCGTGCTCAAGCCTCCATCAGCTTATCATTCCGCCAGCAATAGTGAGGCTTTAAAATTTGGAGTTTTTTTCTTTTTATATACACTTGAGGAAATTAGAAACAGGGAAGGAAGAAAAATATGAGGGAAATAAAATTTCTAAACTTTAATATGTCACACTATTTTTTGCCTTTAAAAATACTGTTTGCATATCTAATTGAAACCAACATCTGCACTAGTGCAGTTTAATGGTAAAAGAAAAGAAAAAAAGACCATATTTAAGGATCCTGGTTTATGAGTCAGATCTGAATTGAATTCAGTGTTTTATGCTGGGTGCTACTCTACTGGCATAATTTTGTATTTTATGTGGTGTGCTTTTAGGACTTTGATCACTTTGTTTTGATTAGCTATGTAAAGGCTTAAAAGGTTTCTTGAAAATATTGATAGGTTTTTACTATTCCAGGAATTTTGTATAACATAGATCAAATATATTACTGCTCTCAGGTTCCCAAGTCCTTCAAAGTTATCAAAATCATTTGTTTGTATGTTCTTGTCCTGTGTTCGTGCTAAGGTTGTGTTTATTGTAGATTTAACCTGCTAGATTGCTTCAGGCAGAAAAAAAAATCTTTTAAAATTTCCAATCAGTAGAGATAAATACACCTCCATGCAGAGGACTGTACAAAAGTCAATTGAGTGCATCACTTTTAATTCAAAGTGTCTGACAAAGGAATCCTTTTTTGCCATGGTAATTATTTTACCTTTCCCAACTGGGAGTTGCTATGCTATTAAAATACTGGCTTAGGGCATTTTAGATAGCATGTATTTAGATACTAGGAAAACAGTGTCTTTCAGTTGGATTTTTTTTATAATTGATTAATTTGTTCCACATTAATATTTATTAGTCTTAATATATAAACCAGTGCTATCTTCAAAAGGCCAAAGATAGAACACTTTTCCAAGAGTTTATCTAGAAAAAATATCCCCATCCAAAGATCCTTTTCAATGAAAGCTTCCTAATTTGTCAGTATGTTTGTAGACAGTAACCCATGGCATAGGTATTCTACTTTTGGAAACAAATTCTGAGATAATAACCCCAAATATGAGTGGAGAGAGAAACTTTTGGCCTAGGCTCAGAGCATATTTATATTAATAAATTGTTTTAAACAACTTAAAACTACAATGATAAGAGAACTGATAAATTATGGGAATTTTTACTTGATGATTACAAAGAACTTACAGTAATATGTGAAATTGCTTATGATTTAGTGTTACATAAAAAGGAAGAAATGTAAAATTTTATCTAGAGTATAATTACATGTCATTCAAAAATAAAACTATACTTAGACAAAGATTAATACTAATGTTCTAAAATATTAATCATACTTTGTTTTGTATAAGTAAATGTTTTATGCTTTCCAATAAAATGCATTATTTTCTAATGACAAAAGGTAAAAACCAGTAGCTAGGTATATACCTTTACTACAATTGATTACTTTTCCCTGTCCATTCTCAACTCTGGTGAATCTCCCATGTCTTCACACAAGTGTCTTCCTGCGCTTCCTCCTGCCTCCTTCCGCCCCAGCTGCGTGCCAGGCTAAGGGACATATTGCCTCCTCCAGGAAGGCTTGCCCAAGTACACTGGACAGCTGTTGTCTTCCCCTTCTGCTTCCCAAGCAAAACCTGCCTTCATCAAGTACTTGTGTGGACAGAATAGGGTGCTAGATGTGATTTGCAGATGTCTATGCCACCAGTGAAACCCGAGCCTCCCTCTAACCCTGTGAAGCCACATTGTGGTTTCTCAGTGGGGAGTGACTGCCTATAAAAGTGTAAGCATTTTCTGACTATTTACTATAATTTAAATACCACACTTTAATATATTAAAGTGTCCCAATCATGTAACATTAAATGCATGCCATTTACTTCAAATTTAATACATTTCTTTAAAGTATTTGCGAGAATTTCTGAGACTTATGACAGATTCAAGTTATACTTTCAGAAGCCTATAGCTGGCTGCAAAAAACTACTTGGAAATTTCTCAAGAGTCGAATCCTTGCCAGGTATTGTGGTGCCTGCATGTAATCCCAGCCCTCAGGGTAGTGTGTGAGGAAAAAAGCTTACAAATTTGGACCCAGCTGTGGCAACTTAGCACAATAAGATTTAAAAAAAAATAATTAAAATAACTGGTTAGCCCAATATGAAGGTCCTGGGTTCAACCCCTGGTACTGCCAACAACAACAACAACAAAAATTGATCAAGTCATTGGGTGGTATGGTTTAGACCCGAAATGTCCCCTAAAGTGCCATGAGTTCATGGCTTTTGCAAGATGATCAGATCATGGAGTTGCTTTACTCATCAGTAGATTAATCCGCTGAAGAGTGCAAAACTGAATGTGCTATCAGGAGGTTGGGCCTGGTTAGAGCAGACAGGTCACTGGGGATGTGACCTTGAAGGGTATGTTCTTGCCCTCAGCTCTTCCTTTCTCTCTTCATTTTCTGGCTACTCTTGTTGCAGGAAAATTCCCAAGTCAAATGGAAAGATTCTTCCCATGGAGGAGATAAGAAGGCCGTTTAGTTTTTATGCCAATGAACTGTTGCAGGATCATTCCCAAAGGAAACAGCCCTGACTTTACAAAGAGGTTAATTTATATAGCATTTAGAAGTGGAAAGTACAAAGCAAGTGACCAAACATTATATAATTCGTTACATGCACTGCATCATATATTGACAGGCAGGCTAGTCTTGAACAGATTTGTTGAAACAAAGGAATTGTTTATCATAATATAAAAACATTTCAGGAACAAGGAGAGAGGGCCCCTACAGGGTGAGCCTAGTATAGAAACATTCCAGGAACAAGGAGAAGAGGGGGGTCCTTATAGGGTGAGCATAGTTAAAGGTGTTATCATAATATAGAAACATTCCAGGAAGAAGGGGAGGGGGTCCTTACAGGGTGAGCATAGTTAAAGGTGTCCCTGACTAGTCCAGGGTGCCTTAAGGTATAGACAATTACTCTGACTCAGTGCTTATCAGAGGTATGCAGCTGAGCATTAGATACTGTCAAGGTGATTCAGCAGCAGAAACTTGGTAAGAGACATCTAATTGTGCTTTAATTTGTATCATGAAATACCTGTAAGTTTGCTATTTTATAAATGTGTTCTTACATTATAATTATGCGCCAACACTGAGGCGTAAACCTCTCCTTTTTTAATTTGCAGGTGCTAGGTATTTTATTTCAGCAATGGGAAAGTGACTAATAAAGAAAAATGGTACCAGGAATGGAGTTTTTGCTGTAAATAAATCTAACCATATAGTTCAGAAGACTTTGGAACTGGTTTGTGGAAGGAGTTTGGAAAAGTTTGGAGATTCAGGTGAAAGAAGCTGTAGAATGTTGTAAGCAGAACTTGATGGGCAGTTTTGGTTAGAGCTCAGAAGACCATAATACTGGTAGGAAAGCAGACAGTATAAAGGCCAGGCTTACCAGGTTACAGATGAGAATGAGGGATCTATTGGAAATTGGACTAGAGGCTTTGCATGTTACATCGTGGCAGAATTTCTCTATATTTTACTCATGTCCTATGACTTTGTATGAGGCTGAATTTAAAGGTGGCAAACTAATTGGTCTGGCAGAGGAAATTTCAAGGCAGCCCAAAAGTTGAGGCTGTGGCATGGGTACTGCTGGTTGCTTTTAACCAGCTCTGTAGTGAGAACCAAGCAAAAAGCAGAGCCAAAAGGTGTGAAAATTTTGCAGTTTGTCAAGAAAAGAAGCCCACATAAAGTTGGGGCCAAGGAGATCATGGTTGCTCAAAAGATTAGCATTAGAAAGAAGCCAAGTACTTCACAACAGAGCAATAGGAAAGACCTCTGGAAATGGTTAGAACCCACCCGTGAAATGGTTTCTTTTTTTTTTTATTATTATTAACATATCAATTGCACAAATTGATAGGGTTCACTGTCACATATTTATACATGCATTGATCATGTTCATTCACCTTTCTTCGACCTCTTCCTCTAACCTCTTTCCAAGTTTCCTAAAGTGCCTGTTAATTTCTTTCTGTCCCCTTCCCCCCTTATCCTTTCCCACATGCTATTCCACTTCTTACTTGGACAAGCTCAGTTTATTGGTTTCCATAAATGAGTATTTGTTTTTCTGTGTCTGACTTGTTTCACTCAACATAGTATTCTTAAGTTCCAGCCATGTTGCTCCAAACGACATTTCATTCTTTTTATGACTAATGTTCCATTGGATATGTATACCCTGTTTTCTTTACTTATCCTCTGAAGTGTGTTGGGGTTAGTTCTACAGTTTGGCTATTTGTTAATAGTGCTGCAGTAAACATGGAAATGAAAGTATCTTCTTGGTATCAAGATTTCATCTCCTTTAGGTAGTAGAATTAATGGACCATATGGTAGTACTGTTTTTAGTTTTTTTGAGGAATCGCCATACTGTTTTCCATAATGGCTGAACTAATTTGCATTTTATTGGACTTCTTAAGTATTAAATCTGAGAATGTGAATATGTTGTATTTGCCATGAAATATATGAATAAATAAAATACATTAATATTTTGTCTGCTAGGAAAAAGTATGCTTTGGCAGGTATAGCTAGTATTTAAATCACATAACTAAAAAACACTTAATTATATGCTGACTTTAATGCTCTTTTTGTTTTAATTTTTCATGTGTTTATATACTCTTAAGGGTGTTATTAGTGTCTTCTGTAGGAGATGCTTGACATTTGCAATCAGTATTCTTAAATTTTCCCAGAATCATTAAGTGAACATTTCTGAAAATGCTGTGTGGTTGGCTAGGTTTACTGTCTAGCCAAAGGTCCTGCTCCTGAAGACCACTCTCTGTGGAGATTGGTCATGGTGACATTTTTGCTGGGTGCTTTTCATGTATACAAGTGTATACATTTCTTTTCTTTTCTTTTTTTCTTTCAAGGCACTCTTAATGGAAAATGGAGTCATAGATTGATGTACCTCAAGCTGTCTGTCAGGATCACATATACCTAGGTGCCACTCTGTGAACTTCTAAAATTCCTAGGTCTCCTTTACTTTTTAATATACCTTATCTGTATAATGGGGGCTAAATATATACTTCCTTTAAAAGTTTTTAATGAGGTGATGAAGTTAATTTCTCATTCTAAATCAGGCTTCTTCTTTTAGCTTTTATTGAAGCATAAAATATACTTATAAAAAGTACACACTCAATTGAGGTTGGTATGTTGTCACAAGCACACTCTTGTACACAGCATTCAGATCACCATCTCCATCCCTCCCAAAAATCCTGCCTTGTGTTTCCTTCTAGCCAATCCTATCTCCTGCCTTCTAAGAGAATGGTGATTTGTACCCTTGGAAAATATCTGGCACACATCTTTTGTATCAGTCTTTAGCATTATATTTGTGAGATATATCCTGCATCGTGTGCCATGTACATTGCTTTTTCATTCCATTATGGGAATATACATTTATTCTCCATTGTATTGGTGGGGAACTATTATTAATAACACTTCTGAATGTCTCAGTATATGTCTTTTATGAATGTAGTGACATATTTTTGTTAGGCTTTTATGTGATAATGGATTCTGGAGTATTAGTAAGAAACATGTTCATGTTTAGGATCTGTGTATGGACTTTCAGGATTCCGTGAACCCCTTAAGTTATAAATAGAATTTTGGATATATGTATATATGCATTTTGAAGTTTATCACTTTTATGAAATTGTTAAAAGTGTCCAGAAACATTCAAACATACTTATTAAAACAGTGAAAATGCAAAACTGGTCTTATGTCTATCAAGACGAAAATAAGAGGAAGTCAAGAGATAGAGCACAATGGTTTTAAAGTCTCCCTGACAATCTGTTTTCTAAACATTTCCTTATGTAAACAAAACACAAAATTTCTAAATTAGTGTTTCTTCTTTCCAACCCTAAATATCTTACTCTAAGTTTGAACTGGAGAGAAATATTATTCTTAAGAAGAAAGCATAAGAAAAGTAGCCCATAAATTAACTGCCAGCATCCAATAAATTTAGGCTTTCCAGATCTAACCATGAAGAGAGAAACTGGAATTTCAGACATGAAAAGAGGAAAAATTCTTTCCCTTCTTTTCATACCTCTGCCTGGTAAAAGCTCCTTAGGTATTTCTCTGCATTATTAATCAAATAAATGTGTAGTGAATAATCTGTATGTGCAAAACACCCCAGGGATTCTGAAATAACAAAGACTCAACTTTTTATTTTTAAGGGGATCATGTCGTACTTAGAGAACAGACACATAAATAACTGTGGTACAAAGATTGAAATATGTGCGGGAATGAAGATTATGAAATGCAGAGGGGCCCTTAGGGAAAATTCAGAACATAACTGATGTCTAGAACAAACATATTCCTTAGGTCTCTCAGAATCAAGAAATTCAGAAATGCCCTTACATATCCATTAGTTTCCCTAATGGTTCTATCAATTGTTTTATCTAAGACATTGATGATGAATCTTCAAAGCACCAAGGATGAGCATAACCTTTACCTGTAGTCTGCTGATTTGCTGTATTTCTGTTGCTTGTCAGATTGTTCCAGCATGGGTCTCTAAGCAGGCCCATCTTATTTTCAATCACCCTGTAACACAAAGCTAGAATTATAACTGGAGTTTAACATCATTTACCAGCATATCCCCTTGAACTCTACGAAATGAGCTTAGCACATCATTGGCAATGTTCTCAAATGTCCATGAAGATACATGATATTTTCCCACAGATTAATTCATTACATCATGTGGTATGTCACTATGCATTATATCTATGCATGCACATCTGTATAAACATTATGTGTTACTGTATTACATAATTTTTTTATTTTAAAGGGAGTAAAACAGAGCAGTAAAGTGAAACAAAACAAAAGAAATCAAAACAGTGATAGGACAGTAGGAAATCCACAATGGCTACTATATTGCATCATCTTATCCTCTAATTAGTTGCTCGGGCTACTGGCCCCAGGCTTGCAAAGTCAATCAAACAACTTTAAAGTCAGGTTGCTTTCTTACTTCACTTATTACCATCTCAGCCTGTGTCACATCCAGTTGCTTACAGGGTAGCGGGGAGGCAGGAGGCAGAGGCGGCTTCCCTGCTGTTTCTCTTGCTGGCAGAGCTTCTGCCAGCACACAGGGAGGCTGCACGGCTTCCTTGCCGCTTCTCCCTGGCCAGCAGGGCCTCTGCCAGCACACAGGTTGTAGGAATTGTATTCCTTCCTTGGTGTTTCTTCCCAGCCAGTAAGGCCTCTACCAGTGCATGAGGGGCGGGGGCGCTGCATGACTTCCTTGCTTTTTCTCCCCTGGCACACAAGGCTGCCTGGCTTCCTTGCTGTTTCTCCCTGACCAGTCGGGCCTCCACCAGTGCACGGGGAGCATTCGCTTCCTTGCCGTTTCTCCACTGCCGCTGGGGCCTCTGCTGGTGCATGGGGTGCAGGGTCTGCATTGCTTCCCTGCTGTTTCTCCTCATCTAGCATGGCCACTGCCCCTGGTTTTCTTCTTTTTGTTGGATTCCTGAATTATCTCTCTTCATGGGCCTCATGTCTCAGTTCAGATCCTTCCTGTGTCCACAGGACCCACCTCTCTCCTCCTTCTCTTCCTCATGTTACTATATTCCAGGGTCTGGATGCCAAACTTAGAGAGGTCCCTTCTCTGCTGCTCACCGCTCCACCATTTTCCTGGAAGCAATCTATGTTATATAATTTTAAGGACTAATCATTACCCAGTGGGTTTGTGAAAATACCTCCAACTTTTTAAAAGATGAGAACTTTCCCTTTCTTTTAGGGTAGCTAAATAGCTGTATTCTTGGCTCTATATATAATATAATTACACCTGTTTGTAGTATTTGTAAATCTGTTCTCTACACTTTTTATTCCTCAGGTTAGTAACTATTTCTGCTGTTCTGTTGGTGAGAAGAGGAGAGCATGCTTGCTTTGATTAAGGTTTTGCACACTTTAGAAATCTGGCTTCCCTGAACACAAGTAAAATGCATGTGTGTGACCCAAACTCTACAGATCTTTTCAAAATCTGTTTTTTCAGTGAGGGTAGCAGGGTAGGGACCTGGTGAGGCTCAGTGGTGAAGGCTGTGGGACTTCATTGAGGTAACCTGTAGTGTGGTTTGGGACTTACTGCTGTCTGTGTCCTCCCTCGCCCTGTCTCAGTGGTTCTTCCAGAAATTTTAAGATTTTTATTATGCAGTAGTTAAATTTCTATTCTTCCTTAGCTGGTTAGAATAAAGTTAGGGACTGTTATACCCTGCAAATATTGGAATTACTTGATGCCATTGAAATTTAGATTCACACTCTAAACACTTTCCTTCATTTTCAAATACTAATTTCATAAAACAGAATGTGATTATTTTTGCTTTATTCCCTTTGCACAGTAATGTCAGGATTACGCTGTGTTTCATCTATTCTTAGAAACCCTATTAAATATTTATATAATGAATTTGGTTGAGACACATTATTAGTAATTTAGAAATTTTAAAGTGTGTTACTTGTGAATATTAAGTATATTATTCAAATACTCCTACAGGGCAAATGTATTAAATTTCCTTTAATACATTGTGAGTATTTGATTTTCATGTGAGGTACTTAAGTATTCAAAAAAAGTATAAAACAAAACGACCAGGAAATTATCCCTTGAACTAAAAAGCATATCCCTTGAACTAAAAAACATCTATTTGGGTGAAATAAATGTTAGGCCAATGACTTCATGATTATGTCAAGTAGACCTGGTCTTCAGGACATGCCCCCCCCCCTTTTTTTTTTGTTGCGGCACCAGGAATTGAACTCACAACCTCTCGCCTGTCAGACAGGCGCTTAAGTCACTGAGCCAAACTCCCAGCCCTGCTTTTTTGAGGTAGGTTCACACTGTGTAGCTGAGGCTGGCCTTGGGCTTGCGTTGTAGCCCAAGCCGGCCTTGAACTCACAACGCTCCTCCTACCTCAGCCTCCCAAGTGCTGGGATTAAAGGCGTGCGCCACCACACCCGGCTCACGCTCGCTTTTAAACGAGGAATCGTGACATACAGATCCACAGGGTGCTACTGTGCTCACCAGGGCTCTGATGCTGGTATTGTGACTCGAGCTCTACCAGCACCATCCATACCTTCAGAGGGAAAGGGAGACTCTCAGGTCACCCAGGCCAGTGGTGCCACAGTCTGCGTTTTCATGTAATACCTGTGTGATTCACACACACTGAAATTCTTAAGGCATTGATTTCATGCATTATTTTATCAGATGCATAACCCAATTCATTAAAAAAGCAAGTCTGAGGAAAAGAGGAATCACTTAATAGTCCTTTCTTTTCAGTAAATTTTATTCTAAATTTACTTTGCAGTAAATTATCCTATAGAGAAAAATATTCAATTATCTTTTACTAAATTTACTTTGCAGTAAATTATCCTATCCAGTAAATTATCCTATAGAGAAAAATATTCAATTATCTTTTACCACCCCCCCATCATTTGCAGATGTCCACATCTCCCATCCCCTTCTCTGCTCATAATTTGTCATGCTTCTGTTTAAGTTGTTTATTCACATAAATATATAAAATAAATCATGCATGTATCTACATGTATGTAGTTTTTATATAAATGAAATCATATAATTTGCTGTGACTTGCTTTTTAATTGAATTCTTAGGTATCTTTACATGTCAGTTAATACACTGTAGGGATATCTCATATTTTACGGGTGCAGAGTGCTGTGCCTATAGGCTTGAATAGGTTTAGGTTCAACCTCCTTTGGAAGGACATAATGTCCAGTTGATTCTTCATATTATCAGTAACAGGTGCTCAATACCCAAATGCATTAATTCATAAGAATTGCAAAATGGTGATGATTTAAGGTGATCATTTCCTTTTTATATGTTTGCCTAAATAATTTTTTAAGGAGATCACTACCCTCATTTATTATCTAGTTATCTAGTGGTACAGTTTGTACAGAAAAGGCGGGGTAAAGTGCTTTATGCTTTCTTTGTCTTTACTCAATTTATAAAATGCTGAATTGGTTCCCTTTAATCATGAGAAGGTAACCAATTAGTTTTCTCTCCAAATGATTATAAACTCATGAATTGCAATTTGTTTGATGGTCTTCGATTTATTGTGATTATTATACTTATTGATGTTCAAATTGTTCTGCATCCTTTAATGAAACCCTTTGTAGTCTTTCACAGCTGTCTAGTTATCTTGTATAGCAAGACAGCATCATCTTATCTTACACATTTTATATCACTACAATCAGTCTTTTCTCCCAAGATTTCTTTCCATAAGAATGGAATTTCAAAACTCAAGATATTCATTGCTATCAGTTTGATCAGTATGTTGAAAGATACATATCTTTTTCCGTATGGTAAGAATCCTGAGTTTTCAAGGGCACAGGAATAATAGAACATTACACAATTTTCACTGGCTTTATCTGTTATTATACATGTTCTACAATGACATACCATGCAGCTACTAAAAAGTGCACATAAGTGATTGAAAAAAAAGAGATGAGCTAGCTCTTTACTTTCCAACATGAAAAGATCTCTAAAATACATTGTTAAAGGAAAAAAAGCAAGATTCAGGTCAGTGTGTACTGTTTGTGTGTGAGAGAAGTGGGGGACATAATGTATATTTATATTGGCTTCCATATGCCAATTAACTTAGCACTTCAACACCTGAGCATTCTCTGAAATGTATTCCACAGACCATTCATCTGCCTTTGGAACGTAGCCAGCAGCAGCCTGGCTTCCTGACTTCAGAAAAACCAAAGCTTCAACCATAGGCTTTATATGTTCACTTTATTTTAAAATACTGAGTACATGTTAAAACGTTCAGGATCTACCATGCTCGTGTTTAAACTAGACACTATAAGGGGAAATTTCATGGTGTTTCAGCCTTGCTGTTAGTAAGCACCAGACTATGAGCTTGCCAAACAGTGAACTATGTCTTAAATCTTAGATTTCCCATTGTTGCCCAAAAACACTTGACACACTGCTCCCAGGTTTGGGCTTTGCTACCAGAATTTCTTATAATGGAAGTGAGAGTAAATGATGCAGACAAGGATTAGATTTGTAACAAAAAAAAAGAAAAGGAGTGTGAATAATCCTTCACAGAATTTATCTATAGAAATAGCACACTTGCTAAGGATAGATACTACAATTGTGAAATGGCCTCTACATAATGTTATGAGTGACTGGTATGCATCTCTTTGTCCTTATTACTAAAATGCAGATTTAATAGTAATATGTTGATATTACCAGTATAAGAAAATCTGGGCCTGAACAGGCCAATTTGTAAGAAAAAACTAAACCACTGTGTAAGAACTCAAAGAGAATTTTCTGATCAGTAAGCTTGATGCCTCTGTTAAGTTAGCCTTGTATTTTTTGTCTCTAAATATCTGGTTTAGGAATGTCTGATGGGAGGAGACTTGCTTTCTAGAAAAAAAATACTCAGAATATCCAATGTATTGAAAATTAATATGTAATTGAGCTTATTTTCTACCAGCAGAAGATATTTTTTAAAAAATCTTATTTTGTAAATTAGGGCGTGACAGACTCATTCTAAAAACACACTGTCTTGTGACATTGTATTAGGCTATGTTGGAAGGAAACTTGCTCTGCTCGCTCAGGTGTAGCGCTCTGAAACCAGGTGACAGCAGCAAGACCAGGCGACAGGAAGGTCTGGGTAGCATCTTTCCTGGACGTGTTCTTCCTTGCTCTAGTGCAACAGATTCACCAAGCAGCCTCAGTACGTGCGGGTCTCTTCTTATGGTCAGACTGCAGCCTCGGTTCTAACTGCAGACTCCAGTTCCTCAGATTTGTAAGCCATTTTCAAAAATATATAAACATAGGTGGTTATTTGGTTGGCTTGTGGCATGTCAAGTCTGTAAAATGGACAACATGTAACAATCTCCCCCAGCTGCCCACTATTATCTGTGTTGAGTTGGATGCTTTCTTTCTCACTGGTACTTAGCAACATGAAAGCACTTCAGTTGTAATTCATAAGTGTTTTGTCACTTTGGACCCTGAAGATATTATTTCAACTATTAAGGATCCATCTTGTATGCTTTGCAGCATTTCAGCTCTTGATGGGACTGGGCTGACGGTTTCAGCGTCAGCAACATGGGGAGTGCCTGGTCTTCTCCGACTGCCCCTGGCTCTGCTCCTTCCTCTTGGTTGTTGGCATGTGGAGGAAGCAGAGGAGGGAAGGAGACATTGCCACGTTGGATTGGTCAGGCAGATGATTTGTCCCTTTCTTAGTATGTCATCGATACCAATTAGGTTGGATAGACTGTGTGTGCTGTAGGCTCAAGTGGAAGACAGGCTTCACTGGGGATTAAATAGCAATCGGGTATAGCTGTCACAGCACTGCAATGTGTGGCCCACACAGGAAGTCCCCTTGTGTTCACTGGTTATGGTTCTGTCCCAGCTAACCTTCAGAGGTCATCCCTGGCACCAATGACAGAAAGTATTTCTAAGCATCTCATTTTTGCTAAAATTTTACTAAATATCCTGGTTAGGGTAATTGACAAACTTATTGTAACTACCTCTAGTTTGACTTTCTTTTGTTTGATCTTAAATTATGTGAAGTAAATTTAGTCAGGCGTGGTGGCACACGCCTTTAATCCCAGCACTTGGGAGGCTGAGGTGGGAGGAGCGTTGTGAGTTTGAGGCCGACTTGGGCTACAACATGAGCGCAAGGCTGGCCTGAACTACATAGTGTGACCCTGTCACAAAAAACTAGGACTGGGAGTTTGGCTCAGCGGCTTAAGCACTTGCCAGGCAGGCACAAGATTATGAGTTTGATCCCTGGTGCCACAAAAATAAAATAAAATAAAATAAACTTTACTTTTTAGAACTGTTTTAAATTTATAGAAAAATAGAACGTACAGTACAGAGATTTCTCATCTACTACCTTGCACACCCAGTATCCTGTATTTTATTAGTGTGGCATATTTGTTGTAATGAACCAATTTTGATACATTATGAACTACAATCTGTACTTTATTTTGATTTTCTTAGTTATCACCTACAGAACTTTTTCTGTCCCAGAATCCTATCCAGGGCTCCACTATATGTTTAGCTGTAATTCCTCTTGGCTCCCCTGGGCTATTAGTTTCTTAGACTGATTTTGTTTGTCTTGGAAAGTTAGTATTTCTCTTTCACCTTGTTTTCTTATTGTTTGAAGCACATATCCTAAAATTTGCCATGTATACTACTTGTAAAGGTATGGTTCAGTAGTCTTCCTTTATCTGTGAAAGATAATTTTACTGGATATAGAAAATTAAGTTGGTGAGATCTTTTTCTTCCAACATTTTAAATAATATACTTTTTGTTTGCATAGTTTCTAACATAGTGTGTAACTCTTATTCTTGTTCCTCTACAGTAAAGGTGGTTTTATTCTCTGACTTCTTTCAAAAGGGCACTTCTATGTTAGATTTTCTGTGGTTTAAATGTGATATGCCTATGTGTAGGGGTTTTCAAACCATTTATTCTGCTTGGTGTTTTCTGAGTTTCCTGAATCTGGTTTTGTATTTGTCAGTGCTTCTGGGAAGCTTCTATCATGACTGCTTCAAATTTTCCTCAACCCTAATCTTTCTTTCTTCTTGTGATAGCCAATTATATGTATGTTTTACCCCCTTGAAATTGTTTCATGGTTCTTAGATATTCTGGGTTTGGTTGTATTTCCTTTATTTGGAGGGGAGGTCACATTATTTTTTTCTCTGCATTACTTTTTGGGAAATTTCTGTTGACCTATGCTCAGCATCTTTACATCTGTCTTTGGCATTGTCCATTCTACTGATGAGTTCCTCAGCGTCATTCTTCCTTTCCTTTATAGTGTTTTCCATTGTACTATTTCCTTTGATTCTTTCTTAGACATTGTATCTCAATATTTATAGTATCCAGTGTATTCTTACACATGACTATAGTTCCCATTAATAGTATCAATGAAATAATATCCCCTAGTTAAAATATTAATTATAAGTAATTTAAATTTTCCTATCTGACAGTTCTAAAATATGAGTCTTATTTCAATGCCTGGTTTGTGTCTTCAGACTGTTTTTATTTCTTGTCTCTTAGCATGCTTTTTAATTTGTTTTATTGAAAGCCAGACATGCTATACTACTAGTAAAAGGAATTAAAATAAATAGGCCTTTCAGATGAGGTTTTGTGTTAATCTGTGTAGGAGCTGGGTGGTATTCAATATTTTCTTTAGATGTAGGTGCCAGAGGCTTCATTATCCTAGAGTCTTTGTTTTTGTCTCTTCATTGTCTTTAGGCTTCCCTAAGAGGTCCTCCTTAGATCAGATCCGTATCTTACAGCTCCTTCAGTTGTCATCCATTATTTTTATTGGGTACTGGGGAGAGAACAGGGAAAGGACTTGTGTTCCTAGGCTGTGACCTTTCCAACTGTGTCTTAGCTCCATTTCCTCTGTAGTTGATGTAGGAAGACTAGAGAAGGTCAGAGTTGAAAAATTCCCTTCCCCTAGGTAGGATAAGACTCTAATGAAGTCTTTTGCCTGGAAAGTTGGCTTCACCACGTAGAACACCATGGGAGCATTTCACAGTAGTTATTCTTCCTCCTCTTTCCAGAGCCATTTGAAAATCTTTATTGGCTCTTCCCCATGAGAATCTGGGGTTGAAGTAAGTAAAACTCACAAAGGTGGGAGGCCCCCCTTAGACTACCCCTACTCCCAGGATTTCTCAATCTCAAGTTTGTCCACATTCAACAAATTTCCCATTTTAGTGTTCCTATCACTTTTGAACATCTGTTTGAGCTCAGCACACTGAGATGTGACTCTCAATTCTCCCATCTCCAGATTTCAGGGTGGCAGTTCATTCTGCAACCTGAGTTCTCTGATGATCCCAGGAGAAGTCATTGTTTTCACTTTCTTCAGCGTTTTCTTATTGTACGGACCGAAGTGACAACTCTCAAGCTCTTTGTGTGGGAGCCAAACCTAGATATCTGTAATCCACTCTTGAAGTAGGAAAGACTTGCTAGAGAAAAGCTAACAGATGGAAGCCAAAGAAGTCTATAGAAGATTTTTCCACTATTTCACAAACGGAAAAACTTACAGAGTTATTTCAGAGTTGTGAAATCTGCCTGTGAGTCTGACTTAGTCCTTAATTTAATTTTACTGGTCATCCCCAAAGAGTGATGACATGGTGATAATTTTTATTAGAATGAGACATACATCTCAAAGACTTTAGTTGTATTATTTCAAAATGCCAAGGAAAAGTAACTCCTAAAAGTATGTCATTTTTACTAAAAAATCTAATTTTATTTTCCTCCCTTCCTAGAGATCTGCTCTTCTGAAATAAGAAAGTGTAAAATTTGTAGCATTAATTTGTGAACTCATATGGCCATGCTAATTGTTTAACCCATAGAAATTTTGCTTTCCCAGCAAGAACAAGAGCTCGTTGCCATCAGGCACTTTCTCCAGTTCCCCGCCTTTAGCCTCAGAACACCATAGCCTTCATTAAATCCTTACAGCCAGTTGGATGTGAACTCTCATGCCTTTTTATTGCACTGGGTTGTCAGGATTCTGCCATGAGCATTGTGTCCCAATCTAGCTTGTTATTCTTGTCTTTTGGCTTAAGATGTTGTGCCTTGCAAAAGGTTTCTGTGAGCAAATACTTGAGTAAAAAGCATTACCCCTTTTCAGGAGGGCCTGAATATGGTTTTCACAAGGCCTATTACAGGGTCTTATACCTCATTATCATCTACAGGAGAGTTATTGTGCATCTTGTAATGAAGGCTAAATTCATATTTTTCATCACCTGATTAGTATTTCTGAATTGGCTCTGGTGGCAAAAGGAATATTTTCCCTTAGTGTTTCTTCCTTTCAGTAGTAATATAAACATAATAAAAAGCAATAGAAAGAGCATCCCCTTTCCAGAAACAAACAAAAACCAATTACGGTCAGTCCTGAGGGAAGTCTTCAGGGGAGAGAGCCAAGAAACGCAGAGAGAAAGCTGAATGCCTCTGCTTTTATCTGTTCTCCCTGCTTAGCTTTTAGGATCACATTTTCACAGCCCAGTTTGGATTCTTTCGTGCCCAGGTAAGAAGGAAGAAATTTTATCAACACATGATTGATGTGTTGAAATGTATGAAATTTAATCAGAGAGGGGTTCATTCTTGGTAGGGCTCTTTGTCATGATGCATTCTGGCTATAGATCAAAATCGGAGGGGGAGCTCTAGGAAATAAACCTCTCCTGATCGCTAATGAAGCCCTGCTCTGTAATCCCCTCTTCCTTGCATATATCCAAGAGGAACATGCCTGGAGAATATGGGACAGCCAGCGTACAAAGGGGGCTTAGGTGCTGCAACGACTGCCCCAATCTGTGGCCACTGCCGTCACCTTGCTATGAGAGTCCCAACTGGGGCCTCCAGTCACACCTTTGCCCTTGCTCCGCTCTGCTGCTTGGTGTGAGGGACTGACCTCTACCTCTGTGGTCTCCCCTCTGCTTGGTTTGGCTTTTGGCTGGTTTTTTTGCTTTGATTCTCACTAATATCACCATAATGCTTGATTCTGTCTTCTGTTTATCCTAGTTGTATCTAAAGTAAAATTCTTTTCCTTATTTCTCTGGCTTCTGACTAGAGGGAGATTTGATGTGGGACATCTTGTATTCCTCTTGGCACTGGGCACGTGGGCAGCATCTCCAGCACTGGTTGCACCTGTGGAGTCCTCTAGGTCCTCTTTCCAGGTTCCAGTGTTCACCAGGACCCGTGGGCCCATGGCTCAGACCCTGCAAATGTTCCTTCTCTCACTGCCCGCTGCCCCAGGGCTTCCTGCTTTGCTGACATCAGCTTAGCTTGGAGTGGTCTATTAGACATCTCAGCTCTTCTACTGACTGTAAAATCACTTCCTGGCATTAAATTCCCTTTGTGATCTGCACTCTGAGTCATTGCCATTTTCCTAGGTAGACTTACTGCTGCTCCTCTCCCTGGTGTATTTATCTTGGCCCTGATCAGAGAGTTTTTTCATTGCTACATGTTTTATTATTGGTTTTTAGAAAGTTAGTCCAGACCAAGCATATGACATGGTGCCATGTGTAATCTCATAGGTTGATAAGAATACTTGTTGCTGGAAATTTATCAGATCAAATCTGATGCCTGATAATCTAGTTGGGTTTAGATGCACTTTTCTCAGTGTATTTTAACAAAACAGAGCACAGACTGTTTCAGTGTATGCGTAGATGTCTAAAAGAAAGAGCAGGTGGGATGGTGTAATTGTACCTAAAGTGTAGACACTAGAGTGAGCTAGACCTGGATTCAACTCTCAGCAAGCCCAGTTAGGAGCCATATGAGTTCAGGCAAGTCCCTGCATGTCTCCAGCCACGGCTTTCTTAGTTTTAAAAAGTGAAAATAATAAAATGAGGAAATAGCACAGTTAGAGGAGCATGGCAGACATGTGAACCTGCCCCTAGGACTGATGTTCTAACTTGAATCATCACCAGTGTCATTGTTTATCTTAATCATTCATAAAATGAAATCATTTCCCTTATTTCTCTATAGCATAGCTAAGATGAAATTCTTAAAAGGAAATTTACTTAAAACCCACGGTAAATCATAAAGGAAATGAATAAGTGGACCCAACAGTGACATCGCCTCACTAAGAATATAGGAGTCTATGAATTGATCTTGGCCAGTAGTTGTTCCCCAGGGATACAACCTGCCTGTCACAAATGTCACAGTGTATCTCACTGCCATGTGCCAGTGGTTCTTAGAGTGTAGGATATTGCCTAACTGAATGCAGCGTCCGTTTCAGAATAAAATTCCCATTCCTCTCAATATAACACCTTCCCTTCTTTCGCCTCATGTGTTCTGGAGTTTTTATTTAAATGAAGGGATATGCTCTCCTCCAAGCATCCATTTGTGGTATTGCCCCTCCACCTAAAATCTTTGAGCTGGAAAACGTTCTGAGAACACACTGCCTTTCAACAGATTAAACAGCCTCTTGGTCCTGAAGCTGGTACTAGGATTACCTAGCTAAAAGACAACCTTGTGTACATTTTAGGCCTTTAGAAGTCACAAATCAAAGGGAACATTCTTGTTGAAGCTTGATGCTTCCCTCGCTTTAGTAACACTTTCTTTTCAGGGTTCCAAGGAACCAAAAAGGAACTGTCCAACACTAAACTAGGGACTACTTGTTAGCCTTTTGTTAAAACAGAGCACTTTCTATAGAAACAAATAAAAAGACGATCTTCAAATAACGTTTCATTGAGCCTACCAAAAAATAGTCATTTATCATCCATCTCGAAGCATGGGCGTCCTCTTTACTGCACATCACTAGCATCTCAAAGACTACAGCAAAAGAAAGTAGATGTTTTGTAGGAAACAAAAGGTAACCTCAAAAGTTAACCCGCTATCCATCTACTCTAACCCTCCTTTCTCTAAGACAGGAAGAGAAATGGGTTTTTGCTATTATTTTCAAGAATAGCTAGAGACTTTTACAGTTAAATATATAACTAGGCATAACCCCTGATGTGTAAACTGAACTGTGTAATGTAGAGAGGGTTGCCTGAGACCTGGGAGCCAGCTGGGAGATTCACAGCTTGTTTAAACTGCACATTTCCAGCACCATGGTGTAGGATGCTCTAGAGTTTTGAACATTGTCTCGGGTTATATGCCATCACAGAATTCTCCCTGTGTGCTTCAGGGCTTTGTTAATAAAGTGTGTTCATGGTTCCTGTCTCATTCACAGCTCTTTTATAAGGGAACCCAGGCTTTTTCAAAGCAAAGCTGTTCTCTGTTTAAAGTCACTATTGAATCGGAGCAGGCTGACATTCCTTGGTCTATGTTGTGCTGCTAAGAAACTATTATAGTGCTTAGCACTGTGCTCCAGTGATGTCACAGTCGGGGAGGCCTACTAGATGCCAGCAAGATGATGGAAATGTTTAAATAAGTAAGTTCCATGAGATTGCAGTCTTTCTAAATAAATCCACATCTCTTTTATGCTAGTTTTTATTTTTATTTATTTATTTATTTACTTTGCAGCACCAGGGATCGAACTCACAACCTCACACTTGCCAGAGCAGGTGCTTAAGCCACTGAACCGAACTCCTGGCCCTAGTTTTTTGAGGCAGGGTCGCACTGTGTAGCTCAGACCAGTCTTGCGCTTGTGTTGTAGCTCAAACCGGCCTCGAACTCACAACACTCCACCTACCTCAGCCTCCCAAGTGCTGGGATTAAAGGCATGCGCCACCACGCCCGGCTTATGCTAGTTTTTAAAGCTTAGTATTCTTTTATTTTTCCTTGATTCTATTATGTTTAAAACATCAATCCACCTTAAATTTATTCTTGATAGAAAGATATACCTTTGTGTTATACATATATTTTTGCATTTAGGTACATAAAATGTTTTACACTAATATCGAGTTTTATTTTCCCCATTGATTATATATGCTGAATTAGAACTAAAGAGAAGAACTACCAGGTCTTCACTGTGAATACCTTCTATTCGCAAAAAGTAGAAGACTATAGAATAAAGCATAATAATCTATATCAGTTTTCTATGATGTTATAACAAATTGCAGCAAATGGAATGTCTTGAAACAAAACAAATTAATAACCTTATGTGCTTCAGTGTGGAAGTCTGAAATGTATCTCACTGGGCTAAAGTCAGTGTGAGCAGGACTGCATTTCTTCTGGATGCTGGGGGTGGAGGTGTAATCTGTTTGCATGCCTATTCTGTTGTCTAGGATTCTAGACTAAGGCTGCCTGTTCTCCTTGGCTCCTGGTCAGCTGGGTCAGGCCAGCACCTCCTAATGCTGCTCCCTCTGATTCTGACTCTTCTGCCTCCCTTTCCTGTCTTTTAACACCCTTATGATTTCATTGGTCCACCAGAATATCCCTTAATCATACAACCTTTTGCTATATAACCAGCCATTCACAGGCTCTGGGGATAAGGTCATGGACCTCTTCGGAGGGTCACTATTCTGCCTACTGCAATCTCATGAAAAGCAAACTGCCATCTTACCTTCTGGAAGTGGCAGAAGCAGCACTGTATTGCTGGTGGTTCCACCATCTTTACCTGGACATATTTTTTCCCTCCATTGGGAAATGCCATTACCAGACATTTCAGAGAATGAGCAAAGGGGTCTGAGTAAGACTAGAAGGCAAGCAATTTCCCTGGGATTCAGAGGTAGACCTCCATCTGAAGAATGCAGATAATAGAACTGATCTCACATTCATGAAATCCTGAAAATGGTACAAGACTGTCAAATAAAGAGAATTATACTGGCTGCCTCAGGAGTTCAAGGAGCCTAACTGCTCAGAGCCAACATGAAGCCATATTTGAAAAGTAAAACTTTCTTAGGGCCGGGATTTTGGCTCAGTGACTTAAGTGCCTGTCTGGCAGGCGCAAGGTTATAAGTTCAAGCCCCAGTGCCAAAAAAAAAAAAAAAAAAAAAAAAAAGAAGTGAAAAGTAAACTTTCTTAAAAATAAAAATTGCTAAAAAAAATCTTAACTACCCAAATGAGAATTTCCATCTGAACCAATAGTTTATCCCCATTCCTCAGATAGGTCATTTTAATCTCTGTTTATGTTTATCTCATTTTCCCTTTCCCCTGCTCTGATGTTTGTTATGCTTTGTGTGGATACTTATTCTCTTTAAGCCTACAAACATCTATCTAATCATTCCTGTTTGGTTGTTTTTTTTTTTTTTTCATTTTTAGTAATTTGTATTTAAATGTTGGCAAATTGAATGGTCTAATTTTGCCCTTTGAATGCCAATGCATTCAAGTTCCTTAGGCAGCTTTTATCTTCTGTTTTTTTAAATTCTGTTTTGAGTTTTATGAAAATTGATATTTCTTATTATCCCCCAACCCATAATTTTCTTTACTGAACTTTTTGTTTAATTTTCTTTTGCTTTGACATTTTATTTTTCAGACACCTCTCATTGAACCTCACGTTCCTCTCCGTCCTGCTAACACCATTACCAAGGTAATGGGATGGAGGTGGGTTGATGAGCCATCCACACTCGCTTCCTAGGGACCGCTGGAGGTGGTCCGTGTGTCAGAGCATCACGTCAAGAAACCTCTGATCCATTTTCTAGAGACAATGAATATTCAGTGCAATTCAGTTTTCAACCTAAAACAGTGACATGTCACCTAAGTGAGCAATGTAAATATGTATGAGTTATGTTTTTCTAGCCAGACTCTGATTAGAAAGTGATTTAAGGATTCATCCAGTTTGTTTGCCTTCTGTAAAGTCTTCTTCTTTCTCCTCCCTTCTTTCCACTTGATTAAAACCCAGGTTCCTTCAGAGAAGATCCTCAGAGCTGGAAAAATTTTACGGAATGCCATCCTCTCTCGAGCACCTCACATGATAAGAGACAGAAAATACCACCTAAAGACATACCGGTATGTGTGCTAATTCTAAAATCTGTGGTCCCTTCACATTCATGTTTAGTGAAATGGAATAAACACTCTTCCTGTTTTCCAACTGGGGCAAACCTGCTTTATAATGCCCCCAGGTTCTGAAAGATAGAAACTTGTCTTGGATCCCTGCTGAACTCTGAGTGTTTAATTATCCTTAATTTTCCAGGAGCAGTAACTCCTTCACTAATTTGTTTGGACATTAATTTAATTGTGGTGAACAGCGAGAAGAAAATTTTTATATTTGTATTTGCTAAAGTCTTTTGGGAAACATCCCAAATTTAGATCACATTCGGTTAACATTCACTGAGCATTTATTTGTACTTGAAGACCAGTGCTAGGCAACTTTCCGTGTGTTATCTCATTTCACCCTCCTCACACCCTGCTAGATGGGGGTGACAGAACCAAGTCAGCCCGAAGAGCTCAAATAGCTTTCCTTGTCCAAGTCACAAGTCTAGTGAGCAGCAGAACCAGCACCTAAATCAAGATTTGTTGATTTCCAAAGTAAGCGATCTTTCATTCATTCAGTCATTCTACAAATTTATTAAACACCTGTTGAGTGCCAGTGTCTTAGTTACTTTTTGCTCGTTGCCGAGACAAAATACCTGACGCCCAAAATTAGGGAAGGAAAGGTTTATTCTTACAGTTTATCGGGAGTTTCAGTTCGCACTTAGTTGGCTCCAAGTCAGCATGGGGTGGCAGGGCTGCCATTCATGGTGGCTCAAGTCACAAGGCACCCAGGTGAGAGAGAGAAGGAAGTGGAACAGCAAGAGGAAGAGGAAGACCCACCTTCCCTTACACTGTATCTCAGCTCTACCCCTGGGCGTGTGCAGTGCTCACATTGCTAATCCCAGTGCTAGACAACAAACTGAACACAAGCACTAGACTCAGCCCCATCAAAAGTATGAGGACTTGGGGGTACATAGCATATCACCCAATACAGCCAGATACTATTGTGCTCCATGCCCTAAGAAGACAGAAGTAAATCAAATACACAAAGTCTTTTATGTAACCTGTTTTCTAAGGTAAGATTTTATTCTAGTATGCACACAATAAGATACCCTATGCCTTCACTTGTATAATCAGATTGAATAAGGACTCTTCATTATAGCTGTCATTGGAGGTAAAAATGGACAAAGATGAAGATGTTGAGGGCTCTGTGATTAGTTGTGCCTTCTGCAGTGCCTGAACCCTGGTGGGCTAACTGGAATCTCAGACCTAATTCTTACTTTTGATTTTGTCAATTCAGTAAATGCTAGAAATTGGAATAAACATTGTATGACATACAGTCCTTCATTGTCCCCTCCTGAGCCTGTGGTTCAGACACAGCTCTCTTTTAGCATCATTCAGCCCCTCTTTCCCAGTTAGCCCAGACATGACTTCAGAAACCATGAACCTTGGCATGAGTCAAAGCCTGTTTGACTCACATGAACCAAATGCACAAGACACAGTGAAAAGCTAGAATACAGATTTTAACACTACCAGGGATGGATGTATTTCCAGAGACAACCATCTATGACAGAACCTATCAAATTACGCCTTGTTCACCCTATAACAAATCTGCCACATACATGCACTTCAAGATCCAGTCCCTAAAGGACATATGGGAAAATACTGCACATCCTGTTTTGAATCATTGTTTCTGAAAGCCATACACACTAATGGTGAAAGACCAAAACTAACAGTCTGTTACATTTAGTCTGGCCTCTTCTTGATAGACTTTTGTTGAGGGGGTGGGATTAGAGAAGCACCTTGATCTTTTATAGCACATTCCTCTCAGGAGACATTTCACATCTTATGACAGATTGGTTATAGAGGCCTTTTTGTGGTTTTTACCAGTTACTAATTTGGATAGTTACCTTTGTAAGTGTTTTTCTCTAACCCTGGAAATTCATTCTTTTTGGAATCTGTGGACCCTATGAACAACTACAATGTTAAGGTAAAGTTTTTTTTTTTTTTATCATGTGTCCCATATCCTCAGAGTTCAACCTCTTAAACTCATTATTTGATTCTCAAAATCTAGCATGGTTAGAGGATCTTTTTCTTTTAAAAGTTTTATTTAATTTAAGATGTGATTTTGTTTTCCCAAGTATTGACTTGTGTTAGGGAAATTCCACTAAATATGTCATGTTTGGTGACAAATAATGGAAAGTAGAAGTCAAAAACTATAATCTCTTGCTCCATAGTACTAAGACTTTAAACCCCTAAAATATAGGTGTCATGTCTGTTCCACACCCTATGACACAAATTAATGATCTGTTAGTAATGACCAGTAGACTCCACTGGAAGCCAGAGGCATGATTTCTTTTTCCTGCAGTACAGTTTGGACTCCTTGCCTCAGATTTTGTATTTCATGGCTCCATCTTCTCTCTGTATCCTGTTCTTCATTATATCAATGCTGTAATAACGTGAGGGGATTGAAACCTCTCCAGATACAGTATGGTCCCCAGTAGACCTGTTGTGATCCCAAAGTGCTATGGATCCTTAATGGAAAGGATCCCCAATGTGTCTGCCAGCTACAGGTGGCATAGCTGTGTCTCCATTCCATATTCCGACTGCAGTGTCCTCACAGGACTCAGGTGCTCTTGGGTCAGCTCCATCTTTTTAGTAAAGACAATTCTTGAATTAAAAGCCAAGTGAAATGCAATTTTGTATACCTTTGTAAGACTTTTCCCATTAATAAATTCTACAATTACAAGAGGAATGCTTTGACGGGTCATATGTTTGGTGCAATGTGAGTAATAAGTAGATGCTTATTTGCCCCTCAAAGCTCTAAGCTATGGGCATAGACTGGAGGAAGAAGGGACCTTCTCAGGATGTCTCCCTGTTCTGGGATCAGTGTCATCCCCAAGTTCTAACAGATCTCAGAGATGCCAGAATATTTGAATTGGAAAAGGCCTCAGAGACCATCTTGTGTTCCTTTCTTTTACAGATGAGAAAACTGAGGACCAGAGAGTTGGCCAAAGTCCATAGCTTATGCCTAGAAGACCCAGGGCTATATCTCACATCTCTGTCTTTCCAAGACTCTTTCCAAAGTGGCCAGCACCAGGAGTCTGCTCTAGTGTAAACTAGAGAGGAAGGAGCTAGTGCCCAGAGGTGGTGCCCTCCTTAGCATGGGTAGGGAGGCCACTAGTGAGTCAGTCCCAGTTGCAGGCAGCCAGCTGCTTTATGGCTTCTGCCCTGTTCCAGTGTCCCTTGGAATTTTTCCCCAGGACTTCAAGATTTTATTTTCTCCTTTGAAACACCTTCCAGGAGAACCTGCCTCCCTCTCACCACACTGATGGTTTCAGTATTTTCTAATGCATGCATGTGTGTGTGATTATGTATTTCATAACTAATAGGCTTAACTTGCCCATCCAGACCAACTCATCCCTAAGGGGCATTTTAGGCATTGTGTGAACACACAGAACACCAGAAAGCATTTGGTATTCTTAGGCATCAGACTTCTGGAAGCACTAATGTTCATTCCGCAGAAATTTTTTCTGAGAGATTTGCATCACTAATTGCTTGTTTCTCCCAACACCCCTCCAAGATCAGTAGTATTACTTGAAAATATAAAATGCTAGATAATTTTGCACTTATGTGTGTCTCACACACATTAACTCAGTCTTCACGAGGCTCAGGTGAAGGAAGTCGGTGTCATGCTTTGCCTTCATCTGACCATGAGCTTTTCTGGAGCTGGCTCACAATGATGGTTTGTGTCCCTGTGATTGGCTTGCCAGATAATGCTCCCCATCTAGTGGCCCTTTGATCTCCCCTAATACCGCGTACTATAATGCTTTTCTGCTTTGACAGCCTTGCTGAAAAGATTCTCATGAGCCACGTAGATTTATTGATGTGTATCTGAGTTTAAGGAACTGAGGCAGTGGCATGTAGTGTTTGGTTTGCCATGAGACCTCTTAGATAGAAAGACACTGTCCTGCTTGAGAGATCCTCCTCTCCAGTGCTATTTCCTATCCTGTGTCTGCAAAGGGGTAATTGCCCCATCCAATGTGTCCCCTCACCTTTAGACAATGCTGTGTGGGCACCGAGCTGGTGGACTGGATGCTGCAGCAGACTTCATGCGTTCACTCCCGGAGTCAGGCTGTTGGCATGTGGCAAGTCCTATTAGAAGATGGTGTCCTCAACCATGGTAAGAAGAGCCACAGTCCCTGGAAAACCCTCAAGAACTATTAAGTGCATTTCCCTGTGTAAGCTGTTGCTGAAGTCATAAATGAGCAGGAAACAATTATGATCCCCTGGGGGACCCGCAGAGCTAGCATCTTCATTTAGCAATACAAATGCAGCGAGTGGATGCTACTGATTTCTGGGTTCCGCCATTGTACCTTTCTAACTCTGGAGAACGAAGGACAGGAAGATGAAATTGCAACCCCAGTGCATCATGTCCAATTATGTTTATTAGTTTGCAGTCACGGTTCATTGATAGTGTGATTATATCCCGAGCATTGCATAGTAATCTGGGTGCAGGGGCAGAATGAAGAGCAGTGTAGCTGGGCTGATGACACGAAAGTAAGTAATGAATTCAGAATCTGCCTCTTAACTGTGTTACTGTTTGGAGGAGCCAATTCATACGCCCACAAGACGACCATGTCTAAAATCAGGAATGTGCTCCGCAGTAGGAGTTCGTGGTAGCTGAGGCAGCTCTCCCTGAACCAAGTGTTCATTCGAGTCTGACTGGCGTGTTTCTGAGACTGAACTGCTGGTGTCATTTGTTTATGACCACTTTTCCAAATGGAAAAAATCATCCATTTCATTTGTCAGCACCTGGGAGCCTAACAATGGTTTTACCAGTCTATTGTTTTCTCATTCTTTGGTAACTGACCATCAATCACATTGGGACTTTTGTTAAAATGCTGATTCTGATTAAGCATGTCCTACAAAGATCTAAGTCTTGTTTTTTACAAGACCAAGAGGAGGGCTGAGGGTGCAGCTCAGTGGTCAGCGGTAGAGCCCTTTCATAGCATGCACGAGGCCCTGGGCTCAATCCCAGCTCCAAAAAACATAAATAAATATTTAAAAAGAAAGAATAGAAAAAGAGAAAAAAAAACTTGTAAAAATTGAAACTATCATAAAACTAGAAGGAGTACATGAGCTTAGTCTGGCCAGCTTTGGTCATTTGATCAATGAGTTCATTTTCTTCTCTGTTTTCAGAGTGTAGAGACAGAAATGTTTATGAGCAGTACATACAGAAAAGAAAAGCATAAATTCTCACCCTGACAAAAGAGTTTTCTTGTGCGTACTTGGAAAATCCAGTCTGGGGCATGACGTGAGGTGGCAGTCACTTGTTTGGGTTGTATGTCCCCCACCCGAGGAAAGGTCACCAAAGCAATTTTTGCGGGTGGAAGTGCTCATGTCAGAGAAGCTGGCTGGTTCTCGGTGGGAGTTCTGGGCGGCCAGGAGATGGGTGGGTCTGGAGGCTGTGACCGGTGATGCAGCCAGGAGGGGCCGATCTCGCAGCTGCCCCGCGGGCAGACTGGGCGGAGTGCGCGGGGTGCCCAGTCGCTTGGCTCTGCTGCCCAACACTGTTTGCTTCTGGTGACCCGACCTGTGGGTCCTGGCCACAGCTGACGCTGCCTGTATGTTTCCCGTAGTGGATCAGGAGCACCATTTCCAAGACAAATATTTATTCTATCGATTTCTGGATGATGAGCACGAGGATGCCCCTTTGCCTACTGAGGAGGAGAAGAAGGAGTGTGACGAGGAGCTCCAAGACACCATGCTGTTGCTGTCCCAGATGGGCCCCGACGCCCACATGAGGATGATTCTGCGCAAACCGTGAGTGAGCGTGAGGCTGGCTGGCTGGGGACCAGGGCTGCTGACTGCGCAGGTGCGCCTAGGAATGGGGGGTGCGGGGCCGATTGCAAAAGTCCTGGCTTCTCCCATGCCCAGGTCAGAGGAGAAACAATGAAGGGGAGACGGAGCAGTGTTTGCCTCTGTTTTACTTTTATTTTGGAGTCAAATAACCCATTTCCCTCTCTGATGAGTTAAACTTACAGGAATCTTCCTTGGGTGGCCCTGGATGTCAAAACCGAATCCCCATTCTAAACAACCTTTGGCCAGTGGCAAAGAAAAGCCACTGTTTCTGTGCCAGACAGTGGCAACCCTGTTCTTTCTAGTGCCAGGGGACAGAGGTCATCAGAACCATTGCTGCCCTCAAGCCCGTGCTTGCACGCCTGCGGGCACGCCTTCCTTCACTCAGCAATCCATTCTGCACCACACACCCGACAAGAACACCACCGCTCCCTTACCCTCTTCAGAGCCTTCCATCTCCACTGAAAACTGCCTTCCGTTCAGTAACTGTCCACCAGCTAAAGCTGGAGCTCTAGAAATGATCAGTTAGTTCGATTCATAAAATACACACTGAGCCCCTGTCAGATGTAGAGAATGCTAATTGCTATGGGGCATACGAAGCAACATACGCCACAATCCCCATCTGCAGGGAGACCTTTGCCACAAGGGGGTTGGCTTGGCCCTTGGTTCTGAAATCCCATACATGGATTATGTTTTTCTGTTGGAAGTGAAATCGCCCTCCACCCTGCTACCAGTGCCAGCCGGCTGTGGATGTCAACTCTGAGTCACTGGCCTGGCCGACCTTCATTTATTATTGGGTCTCAACAAGAGCATTACACTTGACACATGCGGTGTGTCTGCTGGGCACTTTCCAAGAGAGAGTTGTCCCTCAGACCAACTTCCCCAATGTCTACCCCTCAGACCAAGTCACAATAGCCTCTCTGAGCGTAGTTTTATCTTCCTTCCCCAGGGTTCTTTCCCTTTCACTTGCCCATACTCAGTGCTACAGAGGCTTTTCATCCCATTTCATTTTTGTCACACCATGTCACCTTTGTCAAGACTTTCTCTTGGGTCTTAATCTCCTGCACTGTGTGTTTCAAAGGCCTTCCCTCATCCCAGTCGGTACCATCACCTTAACTCTAGAACCATGGTTTCCAGCTCTTTATGCCTCAAAACCCTGTCTTCAAACAAAAATTTAACAGGAAAATCCAAAATATCAAACAGAAAGTCAGAGTTTTGCTGACCTAAGCAGAAGTAGGGTCCAAGAAACCTGCCCAGCCAATTTATGCTCCATGCATCCTGAAGGATCGTAGGGGCGTGTGACTGAGGGCACACAAGAGAATCCCTAGGGCTTTGGGAACTCAAAAAGACAGTGCCATTCTAAACCTTTCTCTCTTTCCTATCAGCCTGCCTCCCCTATCTTGTCTTATTGTCCACCATTTGTCCTTCTCCATCATTTCCTAGATTTATCCCCTTTCTGCCCTTCTCCCCACTGTCACCTTCATTCAAGCCACCATCATCAGGTGGTTCTGAATCAGGGGAGAGACAGCCCCTTAAGGAGCATTTGTAAATATGTGGGAATATTTTGCTCATCACAGTACATCTCTGGGCAGTGCTAGCATTCACTTGGCAGAGGCTAGGACCAAAGGATGCTAGTCACATGACAATACACAAAATAAACAGCCATCCCCAAAATAATGTCCTGCCCTCAGAGTAATGCCCCTGCTGAGAAACACTGCTATAAACTGAGTTTCTCAGCGGCAAAGGCACATCTCATTTTCCCTGATGTACTCATTGACTCAACAGTACTTGTTGAACACATTTGTTCTAGATACTATGGTAGATGCTAAGGCATTAAGGGAAGCCTGGAATAAGAGGGTTGCTCCTCCTTTCTTAAGTAGTACAGGAGGCCAATCTTAAGACCTGCAAGCAATCTTTCATCACAGCCGTGTTACATGTTGCAAGAGGAAAGGTAGTGTGTTAACAAACATCCGGGAGGAGGGGAGTTTGACCTGGTGTCGAGTAGAAAGCCTGTATCTCTAACTCTGCATTAATTAGGTCACCCACAGACAAGCTTTTGCCATAGACTGTGCTAGAGCAGTTGTAATCCAAGGGAAAAGGCACTTTCAAGTTAGATTTAGATTGAACAAACGTTTATTTTATTGAGTGGTATAAATATTCTGGCTTATCATAAGAGACTTCAGAACTGGCTTGCATGTGTCATCTTAGAGATGGGAGCCTCTGCCTCCATTCTCTTCCATAAAGTGTTGACTTATGTGAATGCTGGTAGCCTGAAGATTCTTCAGAGAAAATTAAATTCCAAAGCTCAGCTCTTCCATTCTATCATTGGCTGCCAAAGTAGAGGTTTTACCGGTATTCCAAGATACATCGTTTTGGGTGGGCCTTGAGATTTTTCCAGTTTTGTTTGGTCTTGTTTTTAATTCTGCAAACATTGGAATTGGGCTGGAAATTCTTCTTTGGGGGTCTTAGATTTTCTTCCTACTGAAATGATAGGAAAGAAATGGGAAAGTGAAAAATAAGGAATATAATTTTGTAAGACAAACATTCAAACTCTACATACACATACCCCATTTTCTAGATCTGGTAGTAATCTTTGCAGTTACTGCTATATTGGAAAGGAAAAAAATAAATGTAATTGATTCAGAAATGTCAGTATCACTACTATCCTGGGAGAGATAAATTAAGCCCTTTGCTCCTGGGAACAAGAGCATGTTCAAAGGTCCTAGAAATATCCATCCTGCTGCCCAAACTGCCAAATCATTAAGAAGTGTGGAGCTGTGAGATGCATTGGCTCAATGTTGACCAGGGCAAGACCCCCAATTTTTTACTCAGCACAGCTGCATTTTATAATAGTCACCACTGCCAGAGGGGTTGCAGAACTCTGATAATTACTGGGAAAGAAATAACACAATATTCTTTGATGAGAAGATTACTTTGAGAATTTGATTGTATAATGAAGATGTTGCTTTGAAAGGTACTTCCCATTGTTCTGAATCTAAGACTCGCTAGCCAAAAAAAAAAAAAAAAAAAAAGTGTCACTTGTTTTGACAGGCTACTTAGAAAAATTCTCTGTTTATTACATTAACTGCAGCATTTTAACTGTCAAACTATGAAAGAATGTTCTGTAGTTTAAAAAACAGAATAGAGCTTCAAGGCGAATTTTTTTGGCACACTCTTGTTGCTATTGGTATTGAAGAAAAAAACATACATTCTGAATGTGAAATTAGCTTTTTATGTGGTGGCAGACAGAGTGATTCACAATGCCCATCCTGTTCGCAGGTGCAGACCTGGCTGGCATTTGGGGGCAAGTGCTACAGAACGGTGACAGTTTGACGGTGCTGTTGTTTCAGCCCCAAGACAGTGCCATCAAACACAGAACAAGCTCTTGGAGCTTACTGTTTTGATTTTGCTTTGTTTATAAGTCTAAAAACAAGAGGTTACCCTATGGCAGAGAGACACAGTAGAGACCCCTACCAGCAGAAATGTGCATGTTGGCTACGTTGAAGCAGGTACTTTGGATCAGAAGCCATGGGCAAAAAGATGTGGAGTGACCAGGAAAGCTGGACACAAAGAACCTTAAAGGAGAAGTTTAAAGGAGAACAAATGCTCTTGCCATACAAGCCCTCAGACGACTCCTCCCAACTAAAGCAGACGTAACACTCTGCTACTTAGAAGAGTCTATCAGAGGCTCGTATAGAATGGAAGGGAAATGAAGTAGATGGTTTTTCTCAAGTCTAATTTTAGGTCTGCAGTGCTGAAATTCCCTAAGAGCCTAGAAACTTAAATAGTTGAGAAAGCAATAAGCCCATTGTGCCCAAGCAGAGGAAAAAGAATAACACAAGAAAAGTATGTTATTAAAACATAAGAGAATTGTTGCTAGGCTCTGGTGTCTTCCCTATGGATCTAAAACTCAAAAACTTGAGTTCGTTTACTTCATGTGATAAATTAATATTTTTCTAATGTATCCTATGGGGCATAGATTGAAAAGAGGCAATTTAAAATGGATCAAGTGACGTGAGAAAATATGAGGCTAGAAAGAAAGGGTTGTTTCTCTGTCTGCATTCATCGGTTGTCCTAACGCCTGACAGTCCTGCAGGGCCAACCCTCCTTCACACGCTTGCTCTAGAAGGCACATGGGAGGCTGTGCATTTTCTCCTAACTAGCAGAACTTGTTTTAATAGGATCTTTATTTATCCAAACTGTTTTGGAGAGTGTGAAGTTTGAAATCCTGGTAATTACAGGGGGATTTATTTCCTCAGGGGATCTCAGATTAGCAAGCCTAAAATCAGTGGCACTGAGAGGTTGATTTCTGTTCGGATGTACCCAGAGAGTGTTCACAGTCATGAAAGCCATTCCTCAGTGCTAGGTGGATGAAAAGAAAGTATGAATGAAAAGCAGGAAGGACTAATCTTAAGAAAAAAGAGAAATGCGCCAGGAGCCCTTTTCTTCTGCCTGGTGAATGTTGCCTTTGTTTTTACTGTGCCCGTAGTGCGGGTTTGTAGAATTTACCCGGAACCAGTGATTCCATTAAGTGGGTCATTTCTTGGCTTTGGATTTGCATCTTGCCTGCAAGAGCAGTTTCTCACTTTCCCCTGTGTCTGCTTGCCCAAGAAAGCAACCTGGTTGGGTTGCTGCCATTTTGCTTCAGACTTAGGAGAGGGTAGGATAGACTTGGCTGCCCATTTACAGTTCAGGTTCATTATAAGATTATTTCCAGTTTTTAATGCCTTGTTATTAAAGTCACTCTGTTCACTGTAGAAAATCTGAAAGCTACTGCAAAGAGTTAAAGTAAAATAAATAACAACTGCAATCCCTTCTCCCAGAGATAATTGCTGTTAATATCCTGGTGGCTATTACTCTGTTTTTTTTTTCACTTCCTGACTTTTTACATTTAATAATATCTTCTTGTGTCTTAAACTTAAGCATTTCTTATGGCTGAGATTTTTAAGTAGGTGCAGAATAATCATCCTGTGGGTGTTCCTCAGTGCATTTATTTTTTTGATGGTTGAGTATTTAGGTTGATTCTTAAGTTCAGTCTTTTTAAGAGCAGCAAAGAATATTATTATAATGCTCTTCTTGCTATACCACAGAAAGAGCTCCTGACCCAGCAAAGGCACACACGGAGGATGAGGCAAAAAGGATGCTGGGAAAGTTCCTGCAGGGAGTAATAAACTGATTCAATGAGGGAGTGCCTGGACCAGGTGCACTAGTAGATTTGGCTGGAGAGTTAGGGCGATGTCAGATTAAAGGAGTTTTCCTCATGTACCTTAGTTGTTATTTATAGTTATCTGGGGCACCACTGAAGAGTTTTAAAGGGAAGTGTGGAATGGTCAGACTTACAGTAGATTGATTTCTCTGCTAACTATAAAGAATGGACTATAGAGGATTAAAGAGAGTCAGATATTTTTGTATGATTAAAATTATGTTTTGTGAATTGAATGACAGCATTGAGATACATGCATTTGGTCCAGGAGCCTCCTAAATAAATTGAAAGGGGGTGCAAGAGCCCAGGACTCTATTCTTACCAATGTACCATCAACTCATCCAGCATCTCCAGGGTATAAAACTCTTAGGTTATAAGATAAATTTCATTGTACATTGGTACCCCACTTCATGAACTTAATCCTTGCCATGATTCTGGTCGCTAACTGAATCAAATTCAATGATTAGGTTCATTGTTGATGTTATGGAGAAACTTGATTCGATTCTCATCCAGTTTACTTTGTGACCAGAATCTTGAAAAGAATTAAGATTGTGAGCTGAGGCACCACTGTACTGTACCTGCTTATCCTCTCCCTATTTTCCAAGAGTATTGTAAATGGAAAAATAGATGTAATTGTATTTAATCATAGCCGGTATTTAGTAAGCAAATATGTGCTAGGCATTGGGCTAAACAATTACTTAATTCAGTTCTTTCAACAAAATTATGAGGTAATTAATTAGCATACTCCCCCATTTTATAGGTTAGAAAAAAGAGACCTAAGTAAATCACTCACCTATAGTGATCCAAAAGTGGTGGACTTAGCATCTGATCTGTCCTGACTCCAGAGCCTGTGTTCTTTCCTGTGCTTTGCTACCTGCTGTGATCCTGAAGGAATTCAGAATGTCCTCACGGGGTTGTTCTTAAAGGATTGATGAGAAAATATATCATGGAAGTCTGATTTTAAAGTAGTTACTATGGACTAACCTCATCTCATTATATTAATGCTATGCAACTCTGGAATACAAATATAACATCTACTCATTAAATTATTGCCATAAAGAAAGGAATATAACTATACCATCTACTGGAGAAAGAGAAAAAAGTTTTTCTAGTCTTGGAGAGACCCACATATTCCACTAGTATAAAATGGGTTATGATAATAATGAATATTTTTCTTTCCTGAGAGAATCGCATGCCTCTGGAGCCTATTGTTCTTTCATTTTTATCTAATATCCTGAGCTTTACTACGTATTGTCAGACCAGAGAGCAAATGGCCATGTGGGTCTTGAATTCTAAAAACAAGTTCCACAAAAGTGAAGTGCTTTGTGCTTAGTGTTGCCAGATTAAATATACCATGCCCAGTTAAATTGAAATTTAATACAGAACAAAAAAAATATATATATATAATATGTATATATATATAATATATATATATATATTTGATGCAGAAAATGTATTTACTAAATCTGGCACCTGACTGGAATAACTAATCTGCTTCTCTTCACAGCTCTCTTGACAGTCCATTAACAATCCACAGCCCAGGGAAGAGTCAAATTAGTCCACACCAATACTCTAGCCAGAACCACAAACAAAACTTATTAACTAGTACTTGAATAGCACAATACAGTTTACATAGTGATCTCACATCCTCTTTGAGCCACTAAATAACTCTGTGATCTGAGTAGGGCTAGTTACAATCCACTATGTACAGAAGAAGGAATTGAATTTACTAGAAACTAACCATTACCTTTCTTCTTTTATGAACACTGTTATTTCCTTTCTATGAGTTTACTTCAGGTTTGTCTTTTCTAGTAAATTTGTGGAAATGGAAAGAAATAAAGGTTACTTCGTCTGTCCTTGATTAACTAAGAATTGACTTTTTGTGAGGAACAAAGTGCTAGTGCATCCATGTAGCTTCTCCTCAAAAGAGTTTGCATTTTCTATTTCATAGATGTCTGACACCCAAAAGCAGTATGTGAGCTGTGCTGACTCCATTCAAATTTGTTTGCTCTTAACTTACGGCTTAAGTGTTTCACAGGAAAATATTTATAGTTGTACCTTTTTAAAGGCTTAATGTTAATCTTCTGAAGCGTCCTTGTAAACCATGTTTGCTACAAGAATGTAGAGCATATTCAGTTCCTAAACGTGACTAAGCCCAATTGTCCTGCAAACACTCAGGGCTCAGAGTCCTTGGATTATGGAACCCTTACCGCACATGTCCATGAGGGCGACTTCATTTCCCTCAAATATTCTTAAAGCTTTTGCCCTTTAGTGAGTCTGCAGACTTGACTCATTTCTAATTTCATGAAGAAACAAAGGATTGTCTCATACACAGGCTGTGCTATCAGAACTAGAAAATACCTAATTGCATCTAACGAAATTACAGTGTCCTTTTCTGGGTTAGAGATAAGGTGAGGGAGTACCAGGAAACTGAGCAGACAGAGCTGGGTGGGCCACTTGAATGTCCTGTCACCAGGCTCTCATGGAATGTTCCTGACAGTTAAGGAGCCAGGTCCTAGGAGGTGAAGAAAAACAAAGAACGTGTTTTGCTAGACAAGAAGGTGTGAACCACACCGAGCTTTCCTTTAAGGGAAAGTGGAAGATGTGAGATTGCTAGAAGTGCTCCAGGTTATTAGAAAATGATCTAAGTTTGATAAATGACTTATACATAGCAGGCCAGGTGGATTGAAATGAAATCTTTCATCAAAAATAAAGAACTCCCCTAAAAAGATAAGTAAAGCATTTTTTTAACTTTGCAGCTTGACTGTGACTTGTGTAGATATTTATCATGTTGACTTCTCTGGGTGTTTTCCCGAGGTACCAGGCTCTGCTAGGCAACAGGTCTATAGGAACAGGGTTGTTTTCTTTCTCACCTGCGTATGTTACTGTGGCCATGCCAGTGTGCTGTTTGGTGGCTGGATGAATCCCTCATTTTATCCACATTCCAATAACTGAGGAGCTCTGTCGCTGACCTTGATAAATTCCTTGATAAAACGGTATTTACCAGCAGCTTCCAGTATCACCTGCGCCCTCCCCTCCTTTAATGTATAAACTGCTCCCCATCCATCCCCATTTATTATCTTGTCTGTAACTAGACATCGCTGCCAGAACACGTCCCCTGCAGAAACTAGGCCTTTCCACAGCGGGATCCGACAAATCCACATCAATGTGGCACCACGCAGATTTGTAAAGAAGCAGGGATGCCTAATATCTCTCCCTGTGACATCTGGAGAAGGACAAGTAAAGACCAGGTACATTCACGGGCTGCCACTCAGAGCAGCCAGAGAGTCAATTCACTTTCCCAGCCTTGTAGGTTGCTCTTATGAAGGTGCATGGGAGTTATCTGCTCAGCCCTGTTTCCTTTCCTCTTGAAAGCCAAATTGCCTTCAGTCCTTGGGACCCTTTCATTACTGTTTGAACAGGCTGGGGGCTGATTTGTAGGATCTCTTCTTCATTTTTTTCCCCTGTCACCCCCGTAAAGACCAAAGCATGAAAGGTGCTCAATGCCACTGTTTGCCAGAAGAAACCCACTTTTAAAACTCCACTTTGTTCAGTGATTGTGGTCGGGCATGCTCAGGTTTAGATGTTCCCAGGTGCTCTTTGAGGGGTGGAGGTAGATCAAGGGGAGAACCTTTGTCTGAAGCAGAGGAGAGAAGAGAGCCTTTTCTGAGACACTAGATTGCTCAGCAGCCCTGAGCTGGCGGCCTCGGGAGAGGGCCTTGGTGCTGTGATTCTGCCACTAGCACATGGCTCCATCTTGACTCGCTTGGGTGGGCACAGGTTGACCAGACTGACTTTTGCTCTGTCCAGCCCTCACCTACCCCAGGATTTAGCTCAACTTTTCAATCAAGTTGACATATGCAAAACCTAGTGGCCCAAGGTCCTGGCTCCAAGCAAACCTCTCCTCAATGTTGTTGTTGCTTTGTAAATTGTGAATAGACTGGGTTTTTTAAAAGTAAGCTTCTTCACACCTTGCCACCCTGACTTCTCTCACTTCATCAGAACATTTGCTGTAAACAGGACCTAAATGTTTTTTGCTCTCTTGATAGGTTGCCTGGTGACAGTGGCCTGTCCTGGGAATACACTGGCCACTGCAGAACACAGGACTGGCTTTTGGTTGTTGCTGTGTTTTTCCTTTTTTGCTTTCATTTTGGATTTGTTTAGGACTCAAGACTAAACCATTTTCAGACAGGCTGTTCTATTCTGTCACAGGGCCATTGTGAGTTTCCCTAGGGCATCTAATGAGTTCTCTTGGAAGTCTGTCTCTCCAGGGTAGCTGCTAATGAATGGAGGATTGTGGGTAGAGCAGGTGGCCACACAGGTGTCTGTGCAGGTGTGGCAGTTGTATTCCCGAGACAGTCTCCCCTGAGGGCCTTGCAGCAGAGCAGGCTGTTAGCGGGCAGGATTTATTTGTGAGAAGTATGTGAGAGTAAGTAGTTTGAAACCCTTCCCCGTGTTTCCACTGGTCACCAAAATAAAGAGGATGCTCTGAAATGGAGCCATTCCATGCCCTTTCTTCCTGGGAGAGCCACTACCCTTTCCTTCCTGTCTCTTTCCCAAAGCACTCAGGGTTTCCATGCCCTCTTGGGCTCCAGGACTTACCCTTAGCAGATTGCAAGTTTTCTCCCAGCAGCAAACTCTACCACTGTGCACTGCCCAGTATGGTGGGTGTGGGAGAGGGGGAGCTGGTGGCCCAGCTGACCCAAATGAATGGAGGAGCTTCTTGGTGACCCTGCCTGCCATCTGCCCACCGTGCTTACTGTGCACACATTAGCATCGCTGTTTCACTCCTGTGGTGGTTTTCTTTCAGACTTCTATTCCTGCTTTCTGTTATCTAAGAATCCCTAAGATTTTTCCAATCTGCTGCTAGTGTTCATTTCCATGTGTGGTAATGGTGCTGCTTATTTTCCATGAGACCTTTTCCATGGCAGACAAAAATCTGGCTCAAAGAGGTCCAGCCCAACAGGTGCTGTATGTTGGTCTTAAATGGTTACCTTTGTCCAGCTCCCACTGACTTTGCCACAGACTAATAACCTCAACTGGTTTGAGTGGTAACAATTGAATGAATAAACATCCTAAGAGATAATTTTATGGGGCTTGGGTTAAGAGAAGAGGTTCATCATTTCACCCTATTTTCTCCCTCTTTTAGTAATTACGCCATCCCCCTTATCCACAGAGGTATGTTCCAAGATGCTCCACAGATAGATGGTACTATGGATAGTACCTAACCCTGCACATGTGTTTTTCCTGTACATATGTATCTATGACAAAATTTAGTTATAAATTAGGCACAATAAGAGATTAACAATAATTAATAATACAGTAGAACAATTATAGTAACTTACCATAATCAAAACTATTTAAAACTTATCAGTTGTTCATTACTGGAATTTTCCACTTAATACTTTTGTATTTCAGTTGGCTGCAGATAACTGAAACCATGGAACAGACAGAGTGGGGCAACCATAACTATTTACCTTGACACAAATCAAGATGAGTTGTGCTGTGCACACCTTATCTTACTTAACCCTCCATGGGAAAGATAGCAGAACATAAGCCCCAGTTCCCTCCAACCACAAAGCAAGAACTGGTTCATAGCACTGCTGACATCTCCCCTGAGTTCAGTCTGAATTATAAAAACTCTTATGTTCATTCATACCGTGAGCTGTAATGAACACCCACCCTAATAATAATGCCATCCTGCATTTATGCTATATTTCTAATGTAGACAATGCTTCATGTACAATAACCAGTTCAACCTTTACTACAACCCTGTTTAGCATGACCATTTTACGGATGCAGAGAGAAGGCATTAGACCAGTTGAGCAACTAGAACATTCACCATTTAGATCTGAAATTTAGTTTCTGCTTCTAATCCAGTGCTGCCCTTTGATACTGCTTTCCTAGAGAAGAGAGCATAGAGCTAGGAATAGTTAAAATAACATTCACCAGAGTATGCTGCGAACTGCTACAGCAGTGAGGCTATGTGTTATGTAACAACGAAGGTTAATTAAGCCACTTTTACCTAGGAGCAGTGATATCCGAGCTGAGCTTGATGCAGAAAGAATATCCGAGGCCACAAGAGGAGCATGCAGAAGGTCTTGGAGGCATGAAAAAGGCACAGTGCATTTGAGGAATAGAGAGGCGCCCAGAATGGCTGGAGCAGAGAATGTGGCTATCAGGGAATGTGGCAAGTGAGGGGAGACAGGTAACCTGGAAAAGCAAATCAATATTGGCTTTAAAGAACTTCATATGGTGACGAGGGACCATTTCTAGATAGATCGAATGTGGGGTACTTGTGGGCTCCCTGGAAAGAGATGGCTAGGAAGTCAGTGAAGCTCAGGAAAGAGCACTATTTGGAGGTGAAGATTGTAGCCTTCATCATTATACAGCAGAGAGTGAGAGATTTTTCTGTGGTGAAGGTAGAGCAGAGCTTTGAGGACACAGTACAGTTTGAGAGGTGGGCCTAAGAACAGATACTGAGAGGAAATGTTTAGGAAATCAGGAAGAGTAGAGGACAATAGGCTGGGAAAGAAGAACTTGAGCAGTGCTCCATGGTGTGAGGCAGCTGGTAAACTGAGTATGTTCCAAAAATAGCGTGAATGCTGCCAACCTTCTCTCTTTCCCTCACACTTCAGCCTGGGGTCCTAAGACTCACTGGAGTGGCTCAACGGTCAACTTCAATGCAAGGGTGCATTTTTAGTGCATTGCATCGAAGATTTGACAGTTTTTCCTTATGTTTTAAAACTTGGATGAAGTATAATTATTTTTTTTATTATTATTATTTTTTTTTTTTGCAGCACCGGGGATTGAACTCACAACCTCGCGCCTGCCAGGGCAGGCGCTTAAGGCACTGAGCCAAACTCCCGACCCTGGTTTTTCGAGGCAGGGTCGCACTATGTAGCTCAAACCAGCCTTACACTCACGTTGTAGCCCAAGCCGGCCTCGAACTCACAACGCTCCGCCTACCTCAGCCTCCTGAGTGCTGGGATTAAAGGCGTGCGCCACCACGCCCGGCTTGTATAATTATTTTTAATATGATGAGATTTATAAATTCTAAAGGTTTTAAAAAAAATTGAGTTGAACATTATAGATCTCATATTGATATATAAATGCTCCTCCTAACGCAGATCCTTAACATAGAGATCTGCTCCCAAAATTCCAACCGTGACTCTCTTTAAGGTTTTGGAGCTGAATTCTAAGCTTTTCTTTTCCTGACTGGGGTGTTTTTCTCCCTGCATCCTAGCCTACTCCATGGAGGCAAGAAGGAAACTTGGTGACTGTTTTCTCTTTTAGCCAAGCACCTAGGAGTGTTTCGTGCTCTTTGCAGCTGATGTCAAGTAGCAAGAACAGCAGGGCTGCTCCTTGTGCTGAAGAGCTGTAATCCTATTACACCTACCTTAAGACTTTCACATTAGCTGCCTCTATGGTAGTAGATAGACAGAGGTGATTCCATTGACTTTTAAATCCCCAAGGGTCCTAGTTTCAAAATCCCCATGTCTAAGTCAAGTAGTAGATTAGGCCTCTTGCTAAGAAGGCCCAGCTCCTCTAGAGCCCCTGTGGCCACAGCTTTTCTTCAGTGTCTTTCTGGGGCCCATACCCTCTGGATTCCATCATTAAGGACTAGATTGGTGACCATTTGTATTTTTTGGTGGTGATCCTTAGCAGGAAGTAAACCTGGCTGACATCTCCCAGGTCGCGGATTTAGTATCTGTCTTTGTGTGGGGAAGACAAGAAAATAGACCCTCTGTTGGTGCTGTAACGGAGGGATGTCATTTCTTTTGTTCAGTTAAAGCTGTCCTTGTGAAGGTAATGTGCAAGCTGTACAGTCTTCTTCTTCCACCTACCCTTTGTTAGCTCTGTTGGCTTCCCTGTGTGATAATAAATTTGCAAAATTATACAACCCAGCTAACCATTTTAGAATACTCATGGTCCAGTTCTGATCACTCAGAGTTCTAATAATTGACCAAGTTCCAGGTGTAATGTGCTTGACCAAGTATCATCCTTTATTGGTATGTTTGTTTAACTTTTATGTATATTGGTCAGCTTTCCCATTACTGGAACAGAATACCTGATAACCACAAGTTAAATGAGAAAATGGTTTATTTCGTTCATGGTTTCAGTCTATAGTCAGCTGGCTCCAAAGCAAAAACATCTGACCAGATGGGTGTAATGGGGCAGAGCTTCTTATTTCGTAGCGGCCAGGAAAGCAGAGCAGAGGGAGATACCTGCAAGAGAGACACCGTCCAAAGGTGTACCTGCTATGATTCATCTCCAGCTGAATGCCACTTCCTAGTGGCACATTCAGGATTGATCCATTGATGAGCATAGCAACCCTATGACCCAGTCACCTCTTCGGGAGACTCTTAATCAAGTTAATACTTAAGATTAACTGCCAACTATACAAGGGTGGAGTCCTGAGTATCACTTTGCTGGATTTTTTTTTCTCCCACAATTAGATATGAGGTAGGTTCATATTTGCTGCTTCTTTGAAATCTCACAACCCTATCTCTCAGAAAGGCATCACCCCCAGGTTTCAACCAGGGCTGAGGTTCTGACATCACAGGATCGGTACATGGTGGCACCAAGATTAGAACTTGATCTTCAGACTCTAAATCTAGTGCTATGCTCAGTATATCAACTCTTTCTGAGCTTAACTGACCAAGAAGTACTTTTAAAATTACAACATAATAATGGAATACCATCAAAAGCTCATTAAGGACTAAGTATGTAATACAGAGTAATGCTGAATAATACCATTAATTGCTGGAATTTTAAGACAAAATGCATAAAATAGACTGATGATTATGTTGTAAGTAATGTTCATGACTACAGCAATTAGCTGAGAGGAAATGCCACCTATCCATTAATGTGTAGGCTATCTCTCAGTTGATTTCCTAGCACTCTCAGGATTAACAACCCATTTATTTTTAAGTTTCAAAAACATATTAGTCAGACTTCCTTATATTGCAGAGAACAACAAAAAGTCCAAATTACTGACCAATAGTGTCTCTCATCATTAATATAATTAAATGCTACTAGTGAGTCCAAAATAATTACAAGACACAAAAGATGATAAGTATTCACTCAGTTTTCCCATGCCACAAATGTCCATAGCACCCCATACCCCATTTTACACAAACTCATTGTGGACAGTGCTGGTCCAAGGAGCAGAGCTTGAGAAATGTAGACATTTATCTCCTGTTTTTCCCCTCTTGCTAATCCCAGGCACTACTATTTACCTCATTCTCACCTCATACCCTTCTTATCTCCTCAGAGGTGGACAAGAAAACATTGCGCCTGTATATGTTCTATATTGAGTTCTCTAAAAGAACCCAACTATAGCGGCAGTAACGTTAATATTGGGTTAAGGTAAAATATCAAATGGGATCCCAAAAAATTTGCATTCAATGTCAAGTTGACTAAACTGTTTGTTCCTCATGGTGTGAAAAGATAAGTTGTGTCATTCTTTTAGGATGACAATGAAAAGCAGTTTGTTAGGTCAGTCATCTACAAGTTGACAAATAAGCTCGCCCAACTACATTGTGAGTAGAAGTACACTTCCCTCCAAGATTGGAAGAGAAGGGATCTTGTGAACAGCAGATTTCTCTCATATCCTTCCATCAAGGAAAACACTCATTTTAAAAATCCCTTTAAGGAGCCAGACGTGGTGGTGCACGCCTTTAATCCCAGCCCTTGGGAGGCTGAGGTAGGAGGGGCATTGTGAGTTCAAGGCTGGCTTGGGCTACAACGCGAGTGCAAGGCCGGCTTGGGCTACAACGCGAGTGCAAGGCCGGCTTGAGCTACATAGTGCGACCCTGCCTCAAAAGAACCAGGGCCAGGAGTTTGGCTCAGTGGCTTAAGCGCCTGCCCTGGCAGGTGTGAGGTTGTGAGTTCAATCCCTGGTGCTGCAAAAAAAAAAAATCCTTTTAAGGATTCTAATAGCACAGTCTCTCCTGCTGTCAATATCTTTTTACATAGAAGAAATCCCTGAGTGTGTTACCGATCCTGGAATCATTTCCTTATTTGAAGCTTTAGTGATTCCTTTTTTCATTATTATTATCATTTTTTTTTGTAGGCCTGGCCAGAGGACTGTAGATGATCTTGAGATTATCTATGAAGAGCTCCTTCATATCAAAGCCTTATCTCATCTTTCTACCACAGTAAGTCTTCTCTTAGTTGAGCTAATCAGAGGGACCCTAAGATAAATGTGATTAGGATTGGGGGACACTGTGATGGTAGTGGTGGTAGGGAGCCTGAACGCTTGCCTCATAAATCTACCTGCATATAAGATGCTAAGGAACTTATGCACAAGAGCAATCACTAGGGACTGGCAAGCATGAGGTCCTGAGTTTGATTCCTGGTACAAAAAAAAAAAAAATCACTAAAGGAAATCAAGTTACAAGTAGTTATGCATGTGCCCTAACCCACAAAGCGGTCTGATGTGAGCAGGATTAGAACATGTGCTTCATCCTTCCAAATCTGAATTTTGGAACCTGTACACTCAGACAAGAAAGCTAAGCCTTAAGAGGGATTCTGAATCCTTTCCTTGACATATGACGCCAGAGGGAGGAAGGAGAGAAATCTACACATCCTGTCCTGGCTCATAGGGCCAGCCCCACCCAGGCTTGCTGCCCTTTGGAAAAGGAAGCAGACAGTTCCAGAGAGCATCTGTTGAATGGGGCATAGGACAGGACATGGTGGCACTCACTACCTACTAGTCGAGTGTGGCCTAGTGACTGTCTCTGACTCAGAACTGTCACCTAATTAGGGTTTTTAGGCAGAAAATATTAGCTTCTGAGTAGGAATACAAACACTTCCTCTTCTGAGAGTAGAGTGCCATTTACCATGGCCCCAGCAGAAGGGCCCCAAACCCTCTTTCCCCTTCAACCCAGACAGGACTTCCTTCTCATTTCTCATACCCCTGCACCCCTGGGGGTCTGGAAGCTCACTCACTTACCTGGACTATCCAAAGCAATGTCCCCACTGACCTACCACTGCCTGTGTCATCCTCACTATCTGCACGGTAGAGCAGGTCTAAATGCCTCGGTAGCGTCTGTTTATATGTATAGGGGCAGGCAGTGGAGGCTCTATAAACCTCAATACAGAAAGGCCCCTTTTCCCCTACCTGTGCGCCAGGTATCCAGCATGCCCCTCTTCTGACTTCTCCAGTCCTGATAGATTGGCGAGTAGTCTCCTCTTCTACCTCCAACCCTGGTACCTGGGCACTGTGGAAAATTCTCAGGTTATTGGTTTTTAGACTTATCTTTTGAAACCATGATTTTGAAATACTATTTAAAATTAAATATTAGCTAGGAGGAATTTGGAATTTTAGCTATCATGGAATATAAGTTTGCTGGCTTAATTATTCAACTTCAAGACATTCAGGTTCCCAACATGTTTGCAGTGGCATGCTGTGTGCTGCCGGGAGAGCCACTATTAGCAAAGAGGGTCCTATGATGTTGTGGACATCTCGCCTTTTCACCAGAGGCAGAAGATAGGTGACAAGTTGCTGGTTAGTGCATGTGAAACCACATTTTAAACAGTTTCGAACAAGCCGAGCGTGGTGGTGCACACCTTTAATCCCAGCACTCGGGAGGCTGAGGTAGGAGGAGCATTGTGAGTTCAAAGCTGGCTTGGGCTACAACGGGAGTGCAAGACCGGCCTGAGCTACATAATGTGACCCTACCTCAAAAAACTAGGGCCAGGAGTTTGGCTCAGTGGCTTAAGCGCCTGCCCTGGCAGGTGCGACGTTGTGAGTTTGAACCCTGGTGCTGGAAAAAAAAAAACAAAAAAAAAAACAGTCTCGAACAGGGTTGTGTGACGTAAATTAGCTTTTGCACAGGTTTTGAGATCCTAATGGTAAATCTAGCGATAAGTGGTTGTCTTAGTTACTTTTCGTTCATTGCCGAGACAAAATACCTGACGCCCAAAATTAGGGAAGGAAAGGTTTATTCTTACAGTTTCTCGGGAGTTTCAGTTCACACTTATTTGGCTCCAAATCAGCATGGGGTGGCGGGGCTGCTGTTCATGGTGGCTGTAAGCTGCAAGGCGCGCTGGCAAGAGAGAAAGAGAGCGGAAGCGGAAGACCCCCCTTCCCTTACACTGTATGTTGGCTCCACCCCTGGGCGGGTACAGCAAACCAAACCCAAGCAAACGCCAGACTTAGCTCCATCAAAAGTATGTGAGGACTTCAGGGTACATAGCATATCACCCAATACGGTGGTTCTGGATGACTTGCAACAAACGAGGTGAAAGGCAACTGTGAGGAAATGAAGGAGCAGTTAACCTTGTGCCCACGAAGTCCCTTCTGCCCCAGCCTCCCAAGCCTGGCTCTTCCACACTCTTTCTTTCTCTTCTAGGTGAAACGGGAGTTAGCAGGTGTTCTCATCTTTGAGTCGCATGCCAAAGGAGGGACTGTGTGTAAGTGAGAACTGTAGTGGCTCATGGTGCCTGGCTCACAGTCACTCCAG
>RJWM01003484.1:0-113195 GCA_004363535.1 Dasyprocta punctata | reverse complement strand
TATATGAAAAAATGTTCAACATCAATGGTCATTCGGGAAATGCAAATTAAAACAACACTGAGATTCCATCTCACCCCAGAAAGAATGGCCAAGATTAAAAAATCAACCAACAACAAATGCTGGAGGGGCTGTGGGGAAAAAGGAACTCTTCTCCACTGTTGGTGGGAGTGTAGACTGGTGCAGCCACTGTGGAAGTCAGCTAGGCAAATTTCTGATGAAGAGTTGAATCAGTACATATGACTGAAATTTTGCTGCAGACCATTTCACAAAATAGCAAATTTTTATAATTCTACAATAATAAGCCACTTTTACTACTTATATTAAAACATGAAATTGGGCTATAAAATATTCTAAATAGTAATTACCAGTGTTTATATTTGTCTCTTCACAGTTTGGTAGAGGTTACATTGATAACAATGGGTTGTATTGATCGATAGACCACATGTAGAGAAACATTGATCTAATCTATTTTTGTAGATTTATTATCCAATTAACTCTTTCCAACATAAAACACACTCTAAGTCTACTCATTTTGTAAAATTTTATTCACAACATGTTTTTTAGAATTTCTGTGTACTACTTTTAAGATTTCTGCTCTTGAATTATTGTTCAATTTCCTCCTTTATGTTAGAAGTCACAAATAAGAGAGAACCTTAGAGAGATCTGAATACCTATTTCCAAGGACTGATGGAAAAATGTGTTCCCAGAATATAAATAATAGATAGGGTTATTATTGAGTGGAAAATACATCATACAATACCTACTTGACCTTAATGGAATTATATCACAATAAAAAGCTATGCAGTGGAATAAACAACAGAGTGAAGATACAGGTTGCAAAATGAAGAAAACATTTGCAAACTATGCATCTGGTAAGGGTTGATATCTAAAACAAACAGTGAATTCAACTCAAGAGCAAAAATCAAAATAAAACACAGAGAAATTGGACTTGGGTGTAGTTTAGTTGTAAATTGTTTGCCCTGGGTTCAATCCCCAGCCTCACAAAAAAGACACAACAAATGAGCAAATAAAAAAAAATTTTGAATAGAGATTTGGAGGGCCTGAATGGGTATTTTTTTTTTTTTTTTTTTTTTTTTTTTTTTTTTTTTTTTTTTGCGGCACCGGGGATTGAACTCTCAACCTCGCGCCTGCCAGGGCAGGCGCTTAAGGCACTGAGCCAAACTCCGGGCCCTGGTTTTTTGAGGCAGGGTCGCACTATGTAGCTCAGGCCGGCCTTGCGCTCGCGTTGTAGCCCAAGCCGGCCTCGAACTCACAACGCTCCGCCTACTTCAGCCTCCCGAGTGCTGGGCTGAATGGGTATTTCTTAAAAGCAGACATATAAAACAAGCCAACAAGTGAATGAAAAATGACTCGAAAATCACTATGAATCAGGGAAATGTAAATTAAAACCAAAATGAAATACCTCACACTTATTAGGATGGAGACATCACAAGTACCATTGACGATAGGTAGAAAAAGGAAACCATTACATGCTATTGATGAGAATGTAAATTAATCAAATCATTATAGAAAACATTACATAACTGCCTCTAAAATTAAAAATAGAACTACAAGTCAATTCAGTCACCCCACTATTGGGCAGATATCCAAAGAAAAATAAATTAGCATGACAAAAATATATCTACAGTCTCATACTAATTTCAGCAGTATTCACAATAGTCAAGATACGGAATCGTCTCAAGTGCCTATCCTTGGATGAATGGATAAAGAGAATGTGGTATACATACAAAAGCAAATAGAATGAAGTCCTGCTGTTTGTGAAAATATAGACCAATGTAGAGAACATTATTTCAGTAAAATAAGCCAGGCCCCAAAAGACAATCAGTTCATGATTTAATTTGTGTGTGGAATTTAGAATGATTTCATAGAAGTTGAGAGCAGACTGGTGGTTACCAGAGGTTGGGGTTGGTGGAGTGGTTGTTGAGAAAATGTTGATCAGAGGAATACATAGGAAAAATAAGCTCAAGAGATTTACTGTATAACAAGGTGTCTATAAAAATATAGTACTTGTCCTTAAAAAACATAATGTCAATTTATAATCAATTTTCTTTTGGGTCAAAATAAAATAATTCTTTATTCTAATGTTCTGAAGAATGGTTCAGGCTTCAATTAATGCACTAACTCTTTCTGGATCTGGATAAGTAGTAGAAACTTCGTAATTCCATCATTATAATACAATATTGAAATTTATTTTTATTCTCTCTTCAAATTCTATACTCCAATGCCATATGAGTCAGAGCCAAATTTTCCTGGCTTATGGTCCTTTTTGTGATCTCAGTGAGCATTCTAAAGTAGCTTCCAATTCCTCAGGATGTTTTTCACATCTTCACATGTTTTTACCTGCTGCTGGGAGGATAATACTGGTGAGAATCTGAAGACTTGTGTTTATGTCCTAACTGTGATTCCAGTGAGCTGTATGACTTTGGAGAAGCCAATCCCGTAACTTCTGTGAATGAATTTTCACACGTGTAGAAAGAGAAGGCTGAACTAAAATGGATTTTTGCTTCTTTAATATTTCTACTACTTTATATTTTCTTTTTTTCTTTTTTTATTGAAAAGCAACTGTATTTAATGGTGAGAAACAAAAACAAAAACTTTTTACAAGAGCATCAAAATATGAAATAGTGATAAATCTCCTCACAAAATTTACAAGACCTATATACAGAAAACTAGAAAACATTACAGAGAAATTAAAGATTTCAAGACCTATTTTTTTAAGCAGAAACAAAAAAATGTAATTTGAAAAGCAAAATTGGATCCTAATATCAATATTTTATATTTTCAAGGACATCTAGACAGTTTATTTTTATGGATCATATTTTATTTTCTTGTCAGCAAATTAGATTTTTAATTAGATGGTTAATATGCAAGCATGCCCTAATTATGGATTGCTCTTTTTTCACTGTGAGCAAGTAGATTTTACCCACCCACTCCACATTTGCAACAGTTTTGCCTCACTTGTACAAAGAGCAAAATTTTGTGGAAAAGTATCACAATTTTGCTGATTTAAATGAAACATTGGAGCCAGGCGTGGTGGCGCATGCCTTTAATCCCAGCACTTGGGAGGCTCAGGTAGGCGGAGCGTTGTGAGTTCGAGGCCGGCTTGGGCTACAACGCGAGCGCAAGGCCGGCCTGAGCTACGTAATGCGACCTTGCCTCAAAAAACCAGGGCCAGGAGTTTGGCTCAGTGCGTTAAGCACCTGCCCTGGCAGGCGTGAGGTTGTGAGTTCAATCCCCGATGCCGGAAAAAAGAAAGAAAAGAAAAGAAACATTGATTTAGATTCCAAAATTTGTTTTTTATTTGTTGCAGTTTCATCTAATAGAAACAGTAAGATATAATTCTTGATCTAACATACAAGTTACTAGTTCGGAGTTTTGCAGTCTAGATATAGCAGTCCTAGGCACCACCAAGAATCCTGCTCTCCCCAGTTGGGCTCTACTGTCCCGCTATTCATGAAAAACAAAGGAAAATATCCAAAGCCTTCATTAGCTTTCCTACTTTCTGAAATAGAAGTATTTTCTTTTAAAAAGCTACTCTTTGTCAACTGGTACTTAGGTCTGAAGATTTGGTTGCATTCAGCAAAACATTTTTGGCAAGAAAATTTCATAGGTGGTTGTGTCCATTTCATACCAAAACTTATCAGGAATCATATAATGTCAGGTTATTTGTTAGTAACAACACACAGGACACCATTCAGTGAAATTAGCAATGGGTAGATCTCTCTCTTATGTGTCACAGTATTCCTTTTCAGTTAGTCAGTAATGTGAGCATGCTTCTTTGTCACCATATTAATGTAAACTGCACCTCTAATTTCACTTAAATATTATGGCGTCCAATGATGACTCTTGCCTCATTATTATGCATAACTTCAAAACATATTGCTTATCTAATTAGCTCAAGCCTTTTTCATTTATTAACCAGCATTCTTCAATAAAGTCAAAGTCCTCCATACAATTAGATATTGCATGATATTTAAAAAAATGCACTAAATGGGGTTAAACAAGCAAGAATGATTTTACTCAAAAATATTCCAAAAAGGAGAGAGACTGCGCTAAATTTTGTTAAAAAAAAAAAAAAAGTGGGAGGATTTCTAAGCTCTGGAGTGAAACAGTGGAGAGAGTTCTGCAAGACGTTAAAGGGAGTTTGGTCAACGTGTTCAGTCATCCATGTTTGCTCATTGTTGCAGGCGGAAGTTAGGTTCCTGCCTTCCACGGAGAGAGGAAGCTAGAGGAGCTATCTTTCCTGGTGATTACATTTCTGAGAGTTTATTCTCTGGTCCATAAGAAATAACCTTCCTGGATTACAAAACTGACAAGAGACTGGAAGAAAATTTACACCTCAAAGGAGCAGCAAAAGAAATTACAACTGAACACTTTCACAAAGGAAGTGCTCTAAAGGTCTAAAGTCAGGAAAAAAGATATCTAAAATGTGGTCCAACTGGACATCTAAAATAGTTAAGATGGCTGGAACTCCCAACCCTCATAACCACTTGATAGCCACCAGTAAGTGGAAAGAGGAAAGAGAAAAACAACACACACCAGTTATCTGCTTTTTTCCCATTAGTATCTTTAGGATCATCAACTAGTTTCTATTAACATGTAATTGGCCATGACTATCTACAAGAAAAATTGGGAAACTGATATTTTAGCTAAGCACATTCTTACCTGGAAAAGTCAGGAATCTGTTACTATATTTAAAGCAAAGATGGCTGTTGAATAAAGAACTAGAAATCTCAAACCTACTGGTAAACCAACGTTGATGTTATATGTCACAGGGAAACACTTGTAGCATTGACCAAATGTTAAGAAAATTGTTCTGCCTCAGATCTGTTACACTCCATGCTTCCTATTTTGTTAGAAGCATATGATTCTAATACTTCATATCTATTTTCAGTAAATCAACCTAAAAAGATACAATATTATTATTCTTTATCAATTACATTTAATACAAATGGTCACTTATTAAGAACTCACAAAGCATATTCAAAGCATCATATATTTGATATAAATTTTGAAATACACTTTTCCCAAAATGTAAAACACCTATTCAATGACCTAAAAAGTAAAATGAATTATGGATGTCATGGTTTATTGGATATAACTTAGCCCCACCATTATAATCTATTTTAACAAACTTGTGCTTTCTGAATGGAAAAATATTTGTAAATTATGAACTGTGAGAAGAAATTTCTAATGAATGACCTTCAGATTTCATCCATCTTGACTTGGAATAAATCCAAACTGCAAGTTCAGACTAGACTTATTTGCCTGATTCCGCAGTTGTTTGAGGGTTCTTCCACAACATAGCAGAAGCTCCAATAAAAACCACACCTTTTAGCCACCTTATCTTTGACAAAGGGACCAAATATGTTCACTGGAAAAAAGATAGCCTCTTTAATAAGTGGTGCTGGAAAAACTGGCTTTCCATATGCTGAAAACTAAAACTAGATCCATGCCTACCACCATGCACTAAACTAAAGTCAAAATGGATCAAAGATCAAAATATTAAAACAGAAACACTAAATCTACTGGAAGACAAAGTAGGTAGAAATCTTAAAAACATAGGTGTAGACAGAGAATTCACGAACAAAAATCAAACTGCATGGGAAATACTTCCCAGAATCAATAACTGGGATCTCATCTTATTAAAAAGTTTTTGCATGTCAAAGGAAATCTCCAACAGAGTGAAAAGAACCCGTGAACTGAGAAAAAATCTTAGTCAACTGTCACTCAGACAAAAGACTTCTATCTAGAACATATAAAGAATTTTAGAAAATCAGACCCCTGAAATCCAAAGACACAATCCAAAAATGGGCAATTGACATGAATATACACTTCTCAGTTGAAGAAATACAAATGGCAAATATATACATGAAAAAATGTTCAACAACATTGGTCATTAGAGAAATGCAAACTGAAACAATACTGAGATTCCATCTCAGTCCAGAAAGAATGGCCAGGATCAAGAAAACTACCAATAAAAAATGCTGGAGAGGCTGTGAGGAAAAAGGAACTCTTCTTCACTGTTGGTGAGAGTGTAGACTGCTGCAACCACTGTGAAAATCAGTCTGGAGGTTCCTCAAAAAGCTGGAATTGGAAGTCCTATTTGACTTAGCTATTCCACTTCTGGGCATTTCCCAGAAGAATTGAAAACATCATACCACAGTGATATCCGTGCACCCATGTTTATAGCAGCATAATTTGTAATAGCCAAATCTTGGAAACAACCTAAATGTCCATCAACTGAGGAATGGATAAAAAAGATGTGATTTTTTATATAATGGAGTGCTACTCAGCTATAAAGAAGGGTCACACTGAGACTTTTCTAGGTAAATGGATGTGACTTGAGACCATACTAATAAGTGAAATAAATCAAACTCACATGTGTAAATACTGTATTGTCTCCTTAGTGTAAGAAACTGAAAGAGTAAATAAGACACAAAATCTTCAGCAAATATTGCTAAAGGGTAACAAATTGCCCAAAGGGGAAAAAATAACTCAGATAGGGAAAAAGAGAAAAGAAGGAAAAGAAGAAAGATATAAATTTGTACATATACACTTAACATAGCTAAGATGATTCTATTACTCATTCTATTAGTTCTTAGAACAAAACAGTTGACATTCAAAGGGTTAGATCAATTTTGCTTGTTTATATCTGGTAATCTGAGTAACTCTTTTGAAGATAATTACACAAAATAACAACCTTACTTATGTTCCTACCACCTTGTTCTGCAAGCCTGTATTGTTATTGTTTCAGGCACTTTGTTATTGTTATTTATTAGTCTCTTTTGACTCTTGTTTTTCTTGTGATTTGTTATGTTTTGTGATTTGTTATGTTTTCTTGTGATTTGTTATGTTCTAATACAGAAAGGCTAGATGTACATGTATAGGCTTCTACATGCCTAGAACTTCTCCTAAAGAGTATACAAGAATTGATTTTATTATGTGTGATGGTATGAACAGGTACTTTGAAGAAAACGAGACATTATGGTAGCCATGCTGATTTCCTATCATTTTGTTGTGAAGTCCAATAATGCTTTTATTCTTTGTTTTGATTGGTTTTAGTCTGTCTTGTGTTATTTGATTTAAATATGTGTGAAAATGTGGACAGCTATTTTGAAGAGAACAAGAGACATTACGGAAGGCATTGTTGATTTTCTTATTGTTTGGTTTTGAAGGTATATAATCCTTTCATTCTTTTGTTTTTGTTGGTTTTACACTATTTTGTTTTATTTGAATTCACTGTGTGTGAAGATATGCACAACTATTTCAAAGAAAACAAGAGACATTATGGTAGCCACTGTTGATTTTCTGCTGTCTTGTTTTGAAATCCTGTGTTGCTTGCATAATTTTATTCTGATCTGCTTTGTTCTGCTCTGTTTTGTTTTGTTTTATTCTCTTTAAAGAACACACACACCTTTTCCCACTTATTGCAATATAAGTTAGAGGAAGACTTTCAAAACTCAAAAATATCTTCCTAATTAAGTGGGGCCAGCCTTGGGTTGAAAACAGAATTCAAAGTTTTTACTTGGTATAGTTGCTCTTATTTTAAAAGTAGATCATAGATAATTTTTACATTTTCTATATAAACTCTAAATATCCCACTAGAAGAAAACTCAAGTAATCCCTGGATTCTTAATTATGATGAACATGCATTGGTTTTTATAACTGTATTTCTCTTTGTACAGTTTTTTTTATATCCAATAGTGTTAACCTTCTGCTATAATCATAGTCTATCTCATTGAGCTTTATTTTATTCATAAAACATTGGACCTAGAGTATATAAATATAAATATGATTAGAGTTACCTGAAAGTTTTATACATTATTTTTAATTTTTTATAAGTTATTTCAGCTTTTCTTCTTTAACTGCATAGATTTAAAAATACTGATTATACCTAATTAGATAGTAATTTATATCAGATATGAGGCAACCAGTTCCATAGAATTGTTTCTAATAATGCAGTGTTACAACATGGACCTTTACCCTTAATGCCAACAGTGTTCCAGAGTTTTCATCCTATATGTAATTGTCTTCCTGTACTTAGCTTTTGAAATTGAAAGAGTATAAAGAAGTACTCTGCTTTACAGGACTCCAAACAAGATAATAGGAAATCTAATGGTTATCTTGTTTTGAAGTCCTGTAATGCTTTCATTCTTTTGATTGGCTTTTTTCTGTTTTATTTTGTTTGATTTTATTGTGTGTGAAGGTATAAAAAGCTATTTTGAAGAAAATGAGAGACATTATAGTGGCCACTGTTGATTTCCTGTTGTCTTGTTTTGAAGTTCTGTATCGTTTGCATTGTTCTGTTCTGATTTGCTTTATTCTGTTTTATTTTGTTTTGCTTTCCTTTATTCTCTTTAAAAGAAAAAAAGAAAAAAAGAAGTGCTCTCCTGTAAAAAAAAAAAATTAGCTATTTTATTTTTTTTCCAAGATAGTCTAAAAAGCTTACCTGTGTCAGTGATTTCAAAGAGTAAAGAACACTTTTACTTCTACTCTTTTGCATTTCATTAAAACAGAACTTTGTTTCTTTTTCTCCAAAAATATAGTTTATAATGAGAAATACCCTGCCTTTTTACAATGCTTTAAAAACACACTTTAACAATTCTTTTAAAGGTTTCAAACACACTGATGTGGAGGACAACCCACCACTCCCCACTGTTCATATGGAGACAATTTCTAAAATGATGAACAATAAGAAATTACAGAAAAATATGACTCTTCAACCTGAAAATCAAACTTAAATCTTCCAAAAGTATTTTTTCTTTGAAAATTAAAGTGTTCCTTTTAAACTCTAAGATCAATAATGTACTTCAACTTTCAGAACTTTCAGGATCAGCTACAGTTAAAGAGAGATAGATCAGAGATCTCACTAGAGTAAGTAGTTTCTAAATCTACCACTGTAAGTTCTGCAAATGGAGCCACTATGTTTGATTACATTCATCTGAATTTTGAACATAAGTGGCTTGGATCATAGTCTGGATTTGTTTTTGTGATTTGTCATCTTCTTTCACAGTTATCCAGATACTGTTTATCCTTAACTCACAACAGTAACGCTCTCAGGACCAGAACAAAGAGCCTGAACATCTGGTTGAGGAAAATGAGGACAGTGGACCCTTCTTGGACAGCTCATCCCCCAACCCAACCAGTGCCCCCTCAAAATTCACTCTTTCCTGCTTCTTGGTCATGCTAGTATACAGAGGATTTTTTGGATTTGTTTTTTTTTTTTTTTTTTTTTTTGTTTTTTTTTTTTTTTTTTTTTTTTTTTTTTTTTTTTTTTTTTTTTTTTTTTTTTTTTTTTTTTGGTTTTTTTTTTTTTGGTTTGTTTGTCTTCACCATAGAGCTGCCAGCAGCAATTTCATTGTTTATTCTCAGGAAAGAAAAATCTGCATTTTAAGTGCTTTTTTTTTTTTTTGGTCAGGTACTAACTTTTATTGGTATAACATTTCACTAAAATACACAGTATTTTGGTGTAAAGATGAGAAAATTGAACTTATGATAAACCAAGAACATATATGTCTATTTAAACCAAAATTTGTGCTCTACCAAGCCAGTGGCAAAAGATCTGTAAAGACATTTGAGAGCACTACTTATAAGAATAGTAGACATGAAAAACAGTGTCTTTTTTTTTACTACACTGAGTATAATTTTTCACATTAGCTGATCTACTTGCAGCTTTCCAGGTTATAAATGAAGTGCAATGTAAGTATACTCAATTTCTCCCATACATGGCATAGGAACAGAAATGTGTGATGTCCCTTCACTACTATAGAATCACCAAAAGCATATATAAAACTGATGGATTTTAAGCACTTTTGGGGAAAAAAAGACAGTGCTTTGTCTAACTCAGGGCTGTCTAAATTCTTACCAGATGAATATACTAAGGTGTAATATATATTATCAACTGACAAGCATTTTTCTGGAAGTATACTTTGTAATAATTCTGCATTTCTTTCCTTGCAAAAATGCCTTTGAGAACCAGAAGTAGTAAAGCTTAAATAACTTTGAATGTGGGTAATGGAATAAAATATGTAACACATTTCAATCTAATGTATGGGTTTGAATCTGTCAGAATTAATCCAGCAAACTATGCTACGTGAGGGCAATAAATAGCTGGGTTATATTTGTACGAGGTGAGTTAAAGTCTATGCATGAGTACCCACATATTATAGTTGCTGCATAAACTTTACTTCTGAACTCTCTCAGTTCTTATAACTTTAAAGTCATGAAAACCAATGAAAATCACCTGCATTATCTAGGATAGAATAAAGAACACTTTGTCCACTATTTGCAGCAAGCAGAGCTCCAACGAAGAAGACCTTTTTTTTTTTTCTTTCTTAATCTCTTCTTCCTTCCTTCCTTTTCTTTTCTTTTTTTTTAGACAGCTCTCATTATGTAGTTCAGCTTGCCCTTCAGGCTGGCCTTGAACTCATGGCAATCTTCCTGCCTCAGCCTCGCTAGTGCTGAAGAAAGACCCTTTTCATACACACATCATCTCAATCAGCCAGTTCATGGGACCTTGCAAGATTAATTACAGGTTCAAAAGAAATCTTCAGAATAAGGGAGACATGGAAATGCACTAAAGTTTCTAGCACATGAAATAGTCATGATTAATAGCCACATTTAAAATCTGATAGAAATTTTATTAAATAAAAATGCTTTACACGTTTTATGCTAATACGTAGTGTTGTACGTACAATGTAGACAAAGCTTTATGCTTTATAAAGTGTTTTCGAATATACTGTCTCGTGATTCTGATAACGGCATGTGTGGCAGGTTATCACTGTTTCTTCCCCAGTGAGAAGTAAAAGAAGTTACTTTATTAATAGAGAGAGCAGTAGGGAAGCTAGTATTCCCCTGACAGAAAGTAGAGTGTGAAAGTTTAGAACAGTTGCTCGAAAATGCAGAAGCAAGAATGTAAACACCACGTGTTGGGCAGTGTTTGGAGTACTGCCCAGACACATTTGGGAGATAGCAGCACTCAGCTCCACAGGACAGGTGACATGTCAGAGGGTAGAGAAGGGTAACACAATCAGAAACAAACTCCTTCCTGTGGTTCCAACGCTGTCCCCCACTAGGACAGTCTCATTGGCAATTCCATAGAGAGAAGTTCTTCAAGGGTGGTTCTCCTCATTGACTGCACATTAGAATGGTCAGGGGAGATTACAACATCCCGATGCCCAGGGCCTGCCCCAGACAAGCTTTATCAGAATCTCCAGACATGACTCAAAATTCAGATTGAACCAAAAGCCCCCATGAAGTTAAAGTGGGTAGATAATGTTGAAACAGACTGACTTAAAACATCTATGAAAAGATGGACAGAGGGACAGCGAATAGCCAGGCCTACAAGGATACTCATTGTAGAACTACTTATCCTAGGAAATACAATGGTGGCATTATAGAAAAATAAATTTTGATAAACATTGGTGGACTATATCCCAAGCATTAAAAATGACTATTCTAGAAGATCATGAAAATATTTGAAATCATATATAAAGTTAAGTATAAAACAACAATCCTGAGCAAAAAGAGCAACGCCAGAGATGTCACAATATCCAATTTCAAAATGTGCTACCGCACCATAATAACAAAAATAGCACAATACTAGTAGAAAAATAGAAACGAGCAAGAGAATAGAATATAGGACAGAGAAACAAATGCATGCAACTATAGCCATCTGATTGTAACAAAGGAGTCAAAACACCTGCTTGAGGAAACACAGCCTTTTCAGCAAATGGTGCTCGGAAATCTGGATATTGATGCATAGAAGACTGATGTGACCTCTCTCTCTCTCTCTCTCTCTCTCTCTCTCTCTCTCTCTCTCGCTCTCTCTCTCTCTCTCCCCTCCCTTTTTCTACTCTGTCTCTGTCTCTCTCCCTCTCTCTCTCTCTTTTCTCTCTCTCTGTATAAAATCAAACCAGAATGGATCAAATACGTAAGACCTGAAATTTTGAAATTGCTAGGAAAAAAATGTAGGGGAAACAACTGAAGTTATAGGTACAGCCAAAGATTTCCTGAATAGGACTCCAACTGCACAAGAATTGTTAGCAAGAATCAACAGATGGGACCACATCAAGTTAAAAGACTTCTGCACAACAAAGGAAACAAATGAACAAAGTGAAAAGACAGCCTATGGAATGGAGAAAATCTTTGTCAGCTCCTTGTTTGAAAGAATATTGAGCAAATGAATTGAACAGATACTTCTCAAAAGACAAACGACTGACAAAGAAGTACATATAAAAAAAGAGACTCAGCATTTTAGCTGTAAGGGAAATGCAAAACAAAAAGCAACACTGAGAGTCCATCTCAACTCAGTCAGAATGGCTGTTGTCAAGAATACAGAAAACAAACCAGATATGGTGGTACACATCTGTAATCTCAGCACTTTGGGAGGCTGAGGCAGGAGGATCACAAATTCAAGCCAAGTCTGGACAAGTTAGTGACTTAGTAGGATACAGTCTCAAAATCCAAAGTTAAATAAATAAGTAAATTAATAAATAAGGCAAAGGACATAGCTCAATGAGAAGGCCCTGAGTTTAATCCCCAGTATAGAAAAAAAGAAAGAAAGAAGGAAGAAAAGAAAAAAAGAAAGAAAACAAAAACAACAAATGTTCATAGCAATGTCGGGAAAAAGGACTCTTTCTGCACTGCAGGTGAAAATATGAATTAGTATATCCCCTACGGAAGTCAGTATGGAGATGCTTCAAGAAACTAAAAATAGTCTTTCTCCTCAGTCTTTAGCTGTAGCTGACCGCCAGGCGCGCGCGCTCCTCCACCCGCCGCGCCAAGGTTTCCCCGGGGCTTCTCTGCCCCGCCCGCCGGCCACACGCTCCGCCACTGTAAACCGCCACTGGGGTGAAGCTCGCAAAGGCTGGTGAAACTCAAGGTGACCCCAAGAAAATGGCACCTCCCCCAAAGGAGGTAGAAGAAAGCGATGATGAGGAAATGTCAGATGATAAAGAAGATGACAGTAGCAGAGAAGAGGTTGTCATGCCTCAGGAAAAGAAAGTCATGGCAAGAAGGCTACCGTGACTCCAGCAAAAAAAAAGTGGTGACTTCCCCAAACCACACCAGCCAAGAAGGCAGCAGCACCTGGTAAGAAGGGAGCCACACTCCGCAAAGCTGTAGTCACAGCCCCCGGGGAAGAAGGACGCTGTTGCCCCAGCCAAGGGGCAAAGAATGGCAAAAAAAAAAAAAAAAAAAAAAAAGCCAAGGAGGAAGACAGCGATGAGGACGAACAGGATGGTAACAGCGATAAGGAAAATGATGACGACGAGGAGGAAAAGGAAGATGAGGAATTTGAGCCGAAGGTGATGAAAGCAGTAGCTGCAGCCCCTGCCCCAGAGGATGCAAATGAGGACGAGGAGGAGGAGGAGGAGGAGGAGGAGGAGGAGGAGGAGGAGGAGGAGGAGGAGGAAGAGGAAGAGGAGGAGGAGGAGGAGGAGGAGGAGGAGGAGGAGGAGGAGGAGGAAGACAACTCTGAAGAAGAAGCTATGAAAACTCCTGCAAAAGCCACCCCTGTAAAAGCCAAGAACGTGGCTGAGGATGACGATGATGAGGATGAAGAGGATGAGGATGATGAAGATGAGGAGGAGGAGGAGGAAGGGGAAGAAGAGCCTGGAAAATGAAAGAAGGACATGACCAAACAGAAGGCAGCTCCTGAAGCCAAGAAACAGAAAGTGGAAGGCACAGAATCTACTGCAGCATTCAGTCACTGCCTTGGAAATCTCAATTCTAACAAATCTGCTGCTGAATTGAAGACTGGTATCAGTAAAGTTTTTGCTAAAAATGATCTCACTGCTGTGGATGTCAGAATTGGCACAAATCGGAAGTTTGGCTATGTAGACTTTGAATCTGCTGAAGCCCTGGAAAAGGCCTTGTAACTCATGGGTTCTAAAGTCTTTGGCAGTGAAATTAAACTAGAGAAACGCAAAGGAAAAGATAGCGAGAAAGATCGAGATGCAAGAACCCTTTTGGCCAAAAATCTCCCTTACAAAGTCACTCAGGATGAATTAAAAGAGGTGTTTGAAGATGCCGTAGCGATCAGACTAGTCAGCAAGACTGGGAAGAGTAAAGGAGTTGCTTATATTGAATTTAAGACGGAAGCCATTGCCAACGCAGAGAAAACCTTTGAAGAAGAGCAGGGAACAGAGATTGATGGGTGATCTGTTTCCCTCTACTACACTGAAGAGAAAGGTCAAAATCAAGACTACAGAGGCAGAAAGAACAGCACCTGGAGTGGTGAATCAAAAACTCTGTTTTTAAGCAACCTCCCCTACAGGGGGACCGAAGAAACTATTCAGGTAGTATTTGAGAAGGCAAATTTCATCAAAGTGCTCCAAAAGCAAAATGGCAAATCTAAAGGATTCGCCTTCATAGAATTCGCTTCATTTGAAGATGCGAAAGAAACTTTGAACTGAAATAAAAGGCAAATTGAGGGCAAAAATTCAGACTGGAGCTGCAAGGACCCAGGGGGTCGCCTAATGCAAGAAGCCAGCCATCCAAAACCCTGTTTGTCAAAGGTCTGTCTGAGGAAACCACCAAAAAGACCTTAAAGGAGTCATTTGACCTCTGTATTGGAGCAAGGGTAGACACCCACTGGGAAACTGGCTCCTCTCAGGGGTTTGGTTTTGTAGACTTCAACACTGAAGAAGATGCCAAGGTTGCCAAGGAGGCCGTGGAAGATGGTGAAATTGGTGGAAACAAAGTCACCTTGGACTGGGCCAAGTCCAAGAGAGAAGGGGTGGCGGAAGCCAGAAGGAAAGAAGACGAAGCTTGAATAGTCCCTTCTGTCCCTGTCTGGGCCTGCTGGCTGGAAAGAAAGAATTCTGAGGTTTTACTGTTACTGTCAATGACAGAGCCTTCTGAGGACATTCCACGACAGTTGTGCCCTGTGTCTACTTGGGAAGTGTAGAGATGACCTTTCAGGAGAGATGTACCTGATATACCTTGCTGGTTTTCCCTGCACATTCATAAATTTTTTAAAGAGAAGAGTGATAGAGTTAACCCTGATCTGTAAGTTTTGAATTTATATTGTTTCATCCCATGTCTAAAACCATTTTTTTCCTAAAAAAATGTTTGTGTGTGTGTGTGTGTGTGTGTGTGCTTGTGTGTTGCAGGGTTTAAAGGAAAGCAGAATGTTTCATGATTTTTTGCTTCAGTGATTTTAGGACAAAGGAAAAGACCTAAACTCTGGAAAAAAGAAACTAAAAACATAGCCTATCTTGATCCACCTGTACCACTCCTCAGTATGCTCCTGAAAGAATTATATTCAGCATACTAGAGCAATTCCTGCACACTCCTATTTACTACAGTGCAATTCACAATAGCTAGGCAGTGAAACTAGCCTTGATGAATGGATAAAAAAATAATGTGCTATATACATATATATATACATATATAAATATTATTCAGCCATAAAGATTAAATCTTATCATTTGTGGGAACACAGGTGGAACTGGAAACCATCAAGTTAAGTGAAACAAATCAGATTCAAAAATAAAATACCACATTTTCTCTCCTACGAAGAATCCAGCAAAAACTATTTTTTAAAGAAATAATATGAAACAAGATTATTAGAGAAGAGGAAGTGGATAATGGATGGAGGAGGAAAGTGGAATAATGAGGGAAATGATGAGAATATGTTATATGCATGGACAAATATGCAGAAATAAAGCCCAATGACCTGTTTAACTAACATATATCTTAAAAAATGAGTAAGATTGTAAGTTCTTGACGTACAGTTGTCTGAATTACGCACATACAGCAGAAGATTTGCAGCCAAATAAAGTAATAAGTAAAACAGTAGGTTTACACAGATATTCACCTGTGAGTATTAAATTTATAACTAAAACATAATGATGAACATCCGTAGAATCATAAAAGGATAAACTGTTAAATAAACAAAATCCAAGATAGCATGTAGATGGTGGTGTGCACTCTGCAACATACGTGCTGGGCCACGTATCACAGAACCGAGAATCTACATGTAACTGGGAATAAGCCCACAGTTAATACAGGAGTGGGTTAGGAAGTAAACAGGATGATAATTACACCCAGGCCAGCTGGCTCCCACCTGCTCCCTGCCTAGAATTTAATCAATCTCCTAATGAAGACAAAAACATGCAAAAGAGCATCATTGCACTGGGATCCAGCAGCTACCCAGATCAAGTGCTGCTCTGTCAGTCTCTGGGCTTCGTGGTCTTTGCTATGTTTGAATACAGCATGCCCTGTGTTTTTCCCAAGCTCCAGAAGTCTAACTGGAACTGACATCTTAAAATTCTTCGATTTCCAGTTCTCCAGAGAGCCAGGCAGCGAGGAGCCCACTGTAGTGTGTGACGTCTGCCTTGGGACTAAAGAGCCCAGGCCACCTGCATGAGTGACTTGGGGTAAACCCAGTGGGGTGAGAAAGACATGAGTTAGAATCAGGGATAGGAGGGGAGGCTTCCAGCCAGCAGCAATACTTCAAACAAGTAGGAAACAGGAGAGTTTCCCATGCAGAGGGAAAAAGGCGAGTACATCAAAGTGAAGGGAAGGAGGAAGAGGCATGTCGAGAAAGGTAAAACAAAAACCTGCAGTGAAAGGACAAAAGTTTGAGCCCTGGGAGTCATACAAACACAATCTGGATGTCAGACAGGAGTCAGCAATGACCAGCAGTTGTTAATGGGTTGATGGAGGGAGCGCCACAGAGATGAACTTGGTTGAGCTGGTAATGGGTCTAAGCGCTTCACAGAGAGCAATTTTTTTTTAAATTGGTGGAGGGACGAAGCTGGGTACATTGGCTATGTAGGACAGTACTAAGGACCCTTCTGGGCAGAGCCTTATGGCTTATTTACACCATGATTTCAAATATAAACCCTGAATTTAGTCAATAACTGCCTTCAGTCACAAAAGGGCCCTGGTAAGAATGCTCCAGCCAGAGAATTACAAATTACCTTCTTAGCTCTACGTTTTAAACAGGGATACAAAGGGCTGCTTTCCACTTCCAACTGACCAGAAGACAGACTCGAGTGTGGCCTCCACTTGTGGTGGCAACATTTCAGGACTAATCATGGGCAATTGCCAGCCTGGATTGCTAGAGCATTACGTTCGAGCACTATCATCCATTTATTTCTCTTTCCAGATTATGCCCACTACTCAAACTTGGTTGTTTAGAACTACTGTAACTAATAGTATACTTTTCTGATTCATGTACATTAATTATAATAAACTAAAATAGAATAACATATAACATAGTAATTCACATGACTGAAATTATGCCAAGTATCCAAAGATTCTGACTACTTTCGCAAATTTGGTCCAGACAAAACACCTGGTCTCATTGATTAGGTAGCAATATACCTGCATCTCTCAGAGAAAGACTTCTCATGGTACTTTTTATAGAAGCCTGTTCTTTCCTCCCTCAGACTGGGGATTGAACTCAGGGCCTTCACATTCAGCTACATCCCCACCCATTCATTTTTTATTTTGAGATAGGCTTTCACTAACTTGCCAAGTTTCCCGGGCTGGGATTGCATTTGTGTTTCTCCTGCTTCAGCTTTCCAGGGTCAGGGATAGCAGGCAGGTACCACCACGTTCCATTCACAATCCCAACACCAAAGAACCCAGGCAGTTCCAGCAGTGGAGAGCAAGGAGCAGGTCTCGAATCCTCCCTCCAGCAGCCAGAGGCTCAGGAGGGAATCTGTGACTGAGTGGCTCTGTGACTTCCACAGCCCAGACGTGGCCAGTTTCTCCAGCAACCCAGGGAGCGGGCAGTTAGATGGAGGATGAAGGGGGATATAGTATGCCAAAAAAATCAGTTTTGTAAAGGATGGAGAATGGGACCAAAAGATAGCGTTTTTAGGAAAGAACGCAGCATACCCCCCTCCAGGCAGACAGGACACATCACTTCTGAGAGATAAAAGCCTAATTTAGAAAAGTAAAATTTAACTTAATCGTGGATGGGTGATCCTGCTTCAAAAAACTGAAACAGCTTAGAAAAACAGAACTTAGTTCAACCTACCAAGAGGCCTCTCTTCATCCCTTTCTGCACAACCATCCTTCCCAAATTTCCTAAACCCAGAGCTCAGTGTATAACCACAAGTACGCCTGGCCCAGTACCTGGGCTGTCTTTACCCAGGTGCATGGTCACCAGAGGCAATGAAACTCACTTTGAATTTTCTTGCAGCTGGTTATTCTGTGGCTTCACTAGGGCCCTTCTATGTCTGGACACATCTTGAAATTTTTCTGGCAATAAAAATGAAATTTTTACAGCTTCATGTTTGATTAATTAGTATATGCTACATTTGTTCTAAGATAATCAATGTGCATGCTGTTAGCAGTTTATTCTCAAAATTTCTCTATGAGACATGAATTAAATATTTCTCTTTTACTCGTGGTGAAGTTGAGGTACAAGAACAAGTAACTGGTCACTACTCTCAGTGAAAGAGATAAAATTTAAATAAAAATTCTCTTTGCTAGAAATTATGGTTATTCCATTAGGCCCATTGCCTTAAAGCAAACGTGTCCAGAGTTAACATTAAACAAATTCCAGCAAACACATTTTGTATGACTGCCTTTTATATGCCTGATATTTGCAAAGTGATACTGCTTTTAATAAAAGTTGCTATTTTTTATTTTTGAAAATTTTAATACCTTTTTTCAAATGATTGCTTATTATATTCATTCAAAAGTCTATGGGTACTAAAAATTAATGTGCTTGGGTGTGTTATCAGGTTTTAGGGTGCTGTAGTATGCTTCCAGAGGTGATGCCTAGGTTCTTTATGTGCTGAACAAAGAATTGGTCAAGACTAGTGTAAGTGGTGGTAGGGCTTAATATTTATCAAAGGTGGGGACAAAATAGAGTCTAGAAAACGAATTTGGGCCAAGTAAATATAGAAGAATAAGTACACTCTACAGAACAAGAACAGGCTACAGAAAGAGAACATAGCAGCCAAAAAGCTGAATGCTACTGCCTTTTGTATTTCCCCTTTCTCAGGCTGGTGTAGGTGGAGGCTGTCCTATGGAAAACCTGCTTGAATTCTCAGAGAAATCCAGTGCAGGGCTTTGGGCACTGTTCTGCCTACGTGTCCTGGGGCTTTGTCATTAACAGGTCATGCTTTACTTCCCCAGCCAGCCTGCCACATCCTCTTCTCCTGCCTCGGATGAGTCATTGTGCTTAAAAAGCAAGTAGCATTGTTCTGTTTTCTCTTCCCTCCTGAAGGGCCATTCTCACTTACAGACTCTCTTGATGAATAACACTGCAGCAAGAGGAAGCCACACAGAAGGCACAGCCTCACTTTATTTCCACCTAAAAGAGCATTTCCTTGCCTGGAGCCACCTTTGTGGGGACATTTTGGATTTGCAAAGTACGGATGGGTCAGACAAAATGGGTAACCTGAGCTCTGACTTAGTTGCTCAATTGCTGAAAGAAAAGAGGCTTCCGCCATATGTAAGATCACTGCTAAATACTTAATGGTTGACATCTCTCCAGGGTCCCTGATTCTTTCTTTTAATTATGAAAGAAAAATATGTTCAGTTTAGAAAATTCAAAAACTGCGGTAAAGTATAAAGTATACTTCTCCATACTCCCTACTGCTGAGCACAAAATCAACACCCCCTCCTCTCTTCTGCACAAGAGCAGTGCCAGAATATGCAGATGCCAGCCCCAGGAAGCCAGAGCCTGGCTAAACTTCATCAAAGAATCTGTTTGGCTCTATTTCCTTGCTGTATCCGGAAGACTGATTTTGGTGCATTTCCATAAAGCCTTTACATTAATATATATTCTATAGCTGCAATTATTCTAACTATAACATTGTTTGATTTTAAGCAGTACTACATTATGAAAATTATAACTTTATTAAATATTAAAATTTTGTAATATCTGTCATGCTAATTATCATAACTCAGTCATTCTCTTGTTAGTCGGTTCTAATTTTTTTCAGTATTGCAAATAGTGATGATAAGCACTTCTTGTATGAACCTTCACTGCATGTTTAATTATTTTCTTAGAATAGTTTCCAAAAGTCATGGATTGCAGTTAATAGTGGTTCCGTGCAATAAACTGTCTTATTCTGTAGAAGTTGAATTCAAAAGTGCCGGTAAATGGGTGGTTTATAAAGGATATTAACCTATACGTCTGTCTCTAGATTATCAGCTACCCAGTGGGAGACAGTATGAGTCTAGTTTTATGGATGATAAAACAGATTCACCTAAGTTTCAGCATTTGCTTAACGAAATAATTAGTGATGACGTTGAACACGAAAGCCCCAACCATTTCAAGGGGTTTTCTCTATGTTACAGCAAAGGGTGACAAATCAAATGGGCTGACATATGTGGTAAGTGCTTGCTCAGTGCCCCACACCAGTACAGTGAAAGTCTCAACAATCATCTACTCACAGTGATTTGTAGAAAGCATCTCTGCATAGTAACTCATGTGCTTTTCCTAACGTGATCCTTTCTTTCAAAGAAACATAGTTTATTTAACAAGCTTTGATTTAAAATTTGTTAACATTAAACATAGTGAAAGCCCTCAATTCTTCATCAAAATTGTCAATTAGCAACAAAATAAAAATATTGTTAGCTAGTAAAAAATAAATAAAAACAATGGTTATCATCTGGTGAGGACTTGTGTTGTGTCGAGTAATAAACACTACATTATTAAAACCTGATATACACTACTCAAATCAAGCGTTCTTCTCACTGTCTCATGGAAAGGTGAGTTACCAGTCCAGGGCTAAGCATTGGCCGCCACACTCCAGCGTATACCAGCCTTACCCAGAAGGCTTGCTGGAAGATAGATTGCCGAGTTCTGCCCACGGTGCTGATGATGTAGAAAGTCTGGGACGCTGCAGGAGTGGGGACCTCACTTTGTGTCTCACTGTTTTTCTCCTAATACATGGCAGAAGTGAGAACTGAACCCAAGTGTGCCTGACTTCAAAAATCATAGTTTGTATTATTCTGAGTGGGTTCTAATAAAAACTCTTTGAATAAAAATGTTCTGGCATTAAGAGGGACTTAATTTAGTCTTCGAGTCTTATGTATGAACTAAAAAAAGGAGGGCTAAGAAATTCAGATTGGAATTCTAAGAAATAAGGATTCCAGCTGGTTTAACATCTTTCCATGAGGATTAATTTACTCATCATCTGCTCACTTTACCTCTCTGATTTTGCACAACTGTATTTTTAAAGCTAAACTTGACCTTACAATTCATTTGGCTGATCTCTTTCATTGTATAGATGACCAAGTTGATCTTCAGAAAGTGAAAATTCTCAAGATGCTTCTGCAATCCTTCCCCACTAGTCAGTCACCTACCTTTCAAGAAACTTCACCTCCTTTCCTCCACCAAACTGTGGAATCTCCCACTTCCCTCTCCATGCTGTGATTGTTTATCTATAACAATTTTAACAGCAAATGGCCTCCTGTAACTGACGTTAGCATTCCTGTTTTAACTTTGCTTCACATTTTTGTCTCTCCTAGACTAGCCTCACCTAAAATTAAGAATTCTATTTCAGTATCCTTTGTACTCACTTGGAAAATGCTTGTTGAATACAATGGAATTTCATTGCACTCTTTGTTCTCTCTTTATCACTGTATTCAGTTTCCCATTGTTACTGGCTTTGGAGTCCGGAAGAAATTTTTTTCTAATTTCTTGGTGTTCTGAACAAAGAATTGGACAAGACACATGGAAAAGGTAACTAGGATTTAGATATTTTTGAAGGTAGAAAAGAAGCGTACTCTGAAGAATGAGAGCAGGTCACTGAAAAGGCTCACAGTGGCCAGGAATATAATGGCAGGGCTCTTTTGTATACCCCGTTCCTAGACTGCTTCTCCTTCATGCAAATAAGGCACTTGGGACAGTTTCCTATCAGCAACTCACTTGGTCTGACATCAGATTTAAACTGTCCTATCAAAGGCCTGCTTGGTTTCACACCAAATGTAAATGAAGAATTTAAAATGGCGTTTTTCTGGTTGGTCCCAGTTCAGGGTTTGGGACCTGCATAGTCATCCAGGATTATGTGTTCTGGATATCCGTGACTGGCAGACAGCTCACACTGCCAACTTGCTATACAGGTTTGCCTGCCTTAATCTCCTACCTCTCTACTGGGAGTTCCTTATTCCTGAAATGTACTCATTATTGAACACTTTTTCCCTTTTCTAAAGCATGCATTTTAGGAGGTAATAGTTATTTTCAGGATGACTGTTCTCTATCATGTTCCAAAGATAAAAGATGCATTCTATGTGTGTAAATATGTGTGTATAGATATACACACATATCATTAAAATCTATATCTCTTCATTCTGAAATATGTCAGACACCTGTTTTCTTACAGAATTTAAAATTAGTCCATTTTGCTACTGAGAAGATATAAATTATTTTGAGAAAGAGTAAGAATGACAAGATAGACATAACTTGAAATTTTTATAATACTGATCATTTACTCCTTTAATCCAATCTGAAAGAACTGTGACTTAGATCACACCAACTAGACAAAGAGACTTCACCCAAGTAGTGCAGTGACATCAGCAAAGGAACAGCCTGGCAGGGGATTCTGTTTGAATTCATGCAAAAGCTAATATTAAAGGACAAAGCAGAAAAATCCAGGGAGTGGTTGAATCACAGACCTCTGACATTGGTGACATCGCTTTTGTATCATGTAGGGTCACAGAGTAGTCTAAAACCACTTTCCCAAAAATGTCTAAACCAGATTCTTTATGATCCTTCTGTGGGACTTTCTTGGTATTTATACTGAAATGTACAGTATTCTCCCTGAGGGAGGAGGAATATTTCAATAGGAACAAAAATACGTAATGATAATGATAACAATAACAACCTATGTGCTTCTCACATAGAAGAATTTTGCAAGTATTTTCTAGACCTAGTCTTCGAGAAAACCATGAAAAGAAAGCATACGCTTATCATGTCATAAACTCAAAAAGAGACAGAGAGGTGAGCTGACTTATATGAGATCACAAAACTTGGATTCAAGTCTTCACTCTTTGATTCAAGTCATGCTATTGGGTTAAATTGTTACTTGCTCCTTTAGAAGGTCAAATAAATATCTATTGGCTATGCAATGGAAAGAGAGGCTTTTTAAACTTCGTATTTTTAGGAAATATATTGCTCTACCAGCGATACATGATGGATTACCCTATTTTCTATCCAGTGAAAAGTAAGCAGGAGCATTCCTGGGCATATGATACAACCCCACATTAAATTTTATGAATGGAATTTTTTCTGCCACATGCTGCGTGACAAAGTTGTCATTCTGCGGTGCCCTCCAAAATCTGAGAAGCAGTCAAAACGTCTCCTTGCTCCCTTGCAAGCCTTAACTTTTCAAAGCAAAAGATACTTGAATGAAATTTGCAACAATAAAATCTTATTTTCAAATGTTTCAACCTTTCTTGATTAAAGGTTAAAATGCCCTGAAGATGACAAGTCTTTTGTGATCAAAGTTTATCCTCTAGTCTACTTGTCTATGCCAAAATTAGGCCATGAAAGTCCTTCTTGATTAGAAATACTAGATTTTTTTCTAGATTCTTCAAATTCAAAATGATTAACACAATAAGAAAAAAAAGGAGAAGCTTTTAAGTGATAGCCAGTAACAGATAAATCAGTTGCTTATAGTTCTGTATGAAATTGCATTCTATAGCGGAACTAAATAGAGAACAGCTCAAGTTGGATGGTGTTATGTACTACACTTATGCAATTGCATTAGTTCAGAGCTGTAGCAAGCATGGAGAGCGTGATTTATCTCAAAGACTCCCAAAAGAAAAAGACCAAAATTGAAAGGACTAGTCTGCCTTTGGAACTGGAGAGAATGGGCTTGAGTTCCATATTTGTTACTCAAAAGTCCCTTTACCTTGCAACAGTCTCCTATGCTTCATTGTTTGGTCTGCAAAATAGGAATGATAAATAAGGATTGTGGGGTTGTTTTAAGATTTCAAGATGTGTTGTTTAAAATGCCTGGTTTATAATTAATGCTCAAAAACCCAAGAATATTTGATTCAGAGAGGTTTTCTGGCTTCTACAATACTACACAAAAATGTTTAATGGCAGAGCTAGTAGCAGAATCCAGGCAGCCACCCAGACAAGAGCTCTTGATAAAATGCTAGAAGCTGGTCCTGTCTGTCCTCATTGTGATATTTAGGATTATTTGTTTCATTTAACACTTCATTTAGGATTATCTGTTTCTATAGTTTTTTGTTGATGTTTTTACTTGTGCTTTGCTTCTCTAGGTTAAGAAGACAAATGCAATTGTAAGATGGAGTGAGAAACTTCCTTTGACATTACTGCACAGGACTGACCTGAAGACGTCTGAGCTCCTGGGTGGATAACTCTGAGACAATGAATTCCCACGCTCATCCCAACACCGCTCACTCAGACACACTTCTGCGCAAAGTTCCTTTCTCTGGGTTGATTCAGAAACAATAATGTAGAGTCAGCTTCTCACTTGCTTTGTGCCTAAGACTCCCATTACTGAAGATGAGATTTATAACACTCAGAGGCACCAGCCAAGAGACTGAAGCACCATCACTCACCAGAAGCAAGCCCAAACGCCAGGTCTGGTAGTCAACAGTCACACAGCCCCAGGCCCAGCACAACCACAGCAAGGCTCTGGGAAAATTCAGATGAATGAGACCATCCTCACAATAAAGATTCACTTGCAGCCACTTCAGAACTGTGCTTCTGCTTTCATTTGAATTAATTTATTTTTATTAGTAGTAGTGCCTATTGATTATATCCAAAAGAATATTTAATAGTATGTGTGAACTTTAAAGACAAGTGATGCCCATTACCTACTTTAGTAGAAGGATGGAGCCCCATGCTGTTTTAGGAGGACTCCCTCCTGTCCTTCCAATCCTCTTCCGGTTGGTCTCTGCTCAAAGGTAAGCACAGTCTTCTCAATGCAAGCATCCCTTTGCTCTTCTTTCAAGTTTAGCCACATTGGTTTTATATGTCTAAGATAAAATCATTGTTTTACATGAATTTTGAATGTTGTATAAATAGAATCATGTTGTACATATTGCTATGGTTTCTACCTCCCAACCCCTCACATAACAATAGGTGGGGCTCTGGGGACATGGTTGGATCAGGAGGATGATAATCATCAGTGGGTTAGTTCATAGCTAAATATGCTGTTAGGAGCCTGGTCGGAAGAGGCGTATCGTAGCAGATGTGGCCTGGAAAGCTGTGTCTCACTCCCAAGCTCCCTCTTTGACTCTGTCTCTGTTTCCTGACTGCCATGCCCCTCTCCCATGCTCCCGTGCCCAAAAGCCATCCAATTGTGCACTGAAGTCTTTAACCATTGTGACCGTTGGGCATTTTGTTTCAGCAATGAAGAAAATAACAAACACACATTTTCCTACATGTTACCTTTTTCCCTACACGTGTTACCAGTTGTGTCACTTATTAGCTGAAGTTCTTCATCCGTCACTGCTCTCCAGTATGCCACTGTGTGGCTGTGCCAACATTTGCCTAACCATTTCACGGCTGTTGGGCTCCAAGTGCCACAGTAATTGACCCAGGACATCCTTGGTCATGTGTCCTGATGCACATGAAGATTGCTCCAGACTTCTAACCTCCTCCTATGGGGTGTGCCTTTGGGATCCACATCTACCCACAGCCTTGCCAGCACTTAAAATTACCAGCCACTGTGACATGGTATTGCCTTCATTTTTATAATCTCTAGCAAGGCTGAGCATGTTCTCATGCATTTGTTTGCCATTCATGTTTCTTCTTTTGTGAAATGTTTATGTGTGTCTTTTATGTATTTTTCTGTTGGATTGTCCTTTTGTTATTGACTCTGCTGAGTTGGATTAAAATACTTTGTTGGTTTTGTGCGTTGCAAATATTTTCTTCCCTTTTGTGGATTGTATTGCTCTTTCTTTTAAAGTCATCTGTTGATGAACAGAGATTCTCAGTTTTAATGTAGTGAAATTCACTTGCATTCCCTCTATGACTTGTGCTTTTTTATGCCTCATATAAGAAACTTTTAGGACTCTTTGGATATAAATACAATCTATTATCCCCTTTCCTCTTGTAAAACTTTCACAGTTTTGCCTTTTACTTTAAAGTTTTTGAACTTTTATATGGTTTCCAATTGCTTCAACAGCATTTAAAAGAAGTCTTTATTTACCATTTAACTGCTGTGCTAGTTTGAACAAAATCATGTTACCATATGTGCCCAAATTTTGTGGCATTTCACTCAATTGCATTGGTCTTTACACTATCACTACATGAATCTCCTGCTGACTAATTTACTAGGAGTTTTCTTTTGTCTGAGCCAAGTTCTTCTTCAGAGATGTTTTAACCCCTTAAAGACTTTTTTATTTTTAAAGACAATGTTCAGTTCATCAAAATCTAGCAGAGAACCTGATGAGAATGTTGTCAAAATTGCATTAACTTTATAATGACACGAGATTCATCTGTAGGTCAATTAGTGTTTCAGTACTGAATATTGCTGTATCATTTCTTTAAATTTGGTATCATGTCTACTCATAGACTTTTATGATTATCCCCACAAAATTATTATTTATATTTAGCTAAATTTATTCCAAAGTACTTTATATTCTAACATTATTTTAAATAGTGTCATTTGTACTTTTGGATAAATTTTCTACCCATATTGCATAAAAATACAATTAATATTTTTAGAACTACCATATGATCTAGTAATCCCACTCTTGGGTATGTATCCAGGAAAAATGAAACTAGTGTATCAAAGAGATAACTCCTCTGTTATGCTTATTGCAGTATGATTCATAATGCCCAAGATGTGGAATCTGTCTAAATGTCAAACAGATGAATGGATTTTTAGATGTGGTAAATGTGTACTATGGAATATTATTCAGCCTTAAAATACAGAGAAACCTGTCATTTTTATCAGCACAGATGAACTTAGAGGGCACTATGTTAAATGAAATAAGCCAGATACAAAAAGGCAAATGGTCTCACTGATATATGGACTCTGATAGGCTGAACTGATAGAGAGAGTGAAATGCTGGTATAGGGGGTAAAGGGGGTGGAGGTGTTGTCCAATACAAAATTGCAGTTAGATAGGAAGAACAGGATCAAAATATTTATTTTACAATATAGTCTCTATAGTTAATAATAATGCACTATATTCTTGAAAACTACACACAAGGTACATGTTAAGCATCCTCAGAACAAAAGAGAAAACTAAGTATGAATGTGTTGACTAAGTCACTTGAGCCATTGCACAATGTCTGCAAATTTCAAAACAACCTGTGGTACAGAAGTTTACCCAATTTTCCTTTATCAATTCAAAATAAAAATAAATAAATAAGTTACAATTGATTTGCCTATATCTAGCTAATGTCTCTTGTACTTCTAAAAATTTACATGTGGGCCCTGTTTTGTTTTTATTTATATAATTATAACATCTGTAAGTAATCATATTTTTATTATTTTTCCAGTCTTATTTCTTTCATTTGTTTTGTTGTTGTTGGTTTGGATTGGTTGGGTTTTTGCCTTGCTAAACAGACTTGGATTTCCAGTACAACACTGAATGGAAGTAGTGATGGCTAACATCTTTGTTTTATTCTTGATCTTAAAAAGAAATGGTTTCAATCTTTTCTGACTGCTGCTATGTTTGACGTAGTTTTCCATAGATGTCTTTTGCTGAGTTGAGAAAATTCATTCTATTACTAGTTTCCTAAGAGATTTTAGCTTAAAAAGCAGATTTTATTGTACTGGATTTTGATAAATTCCTTCCTGTCTCTGTCGTGATCATGAGATGTTCCTCTACCTTGAATCAGCTAATGGTGAATTAAATGATTTTGCAGTGCTGAAAGACCCCCAATTACTCATGATGCATTTCTTTTGATGCATTGTCAGAATACATTTGCTAACATATTATTTTTGTGATTTTTGCACCAATGTTCATAAATGAGATTGGTCTGTGCAATCCTAGGCCAGGTTTCATATTAAAATAATTCTACTCTCATAAAAAGTGTTGACCACATTTCTTCTCTATCTATCTTATGCAATCATTTTGAAATATTGAAGTTTGTTTCTTGAATCCTAGTGGAATTCACAAGAAAAAGCTTTCTGACCCTAGTATTTTCATTGTGTTTATACTTTTAACTTTTATTCTAATTTCTTTTGCTTTTATATAACTAATAAGGATGTTAGATTTTCCTAAATCATTTTTGTTAGATTCTTTTTTTTTCTAGAAACATCCTTCTCTCATCAAAACTTTCAAATTTATCATTATGAAGTAAGTCAAGTTTTTCTGTTTTTTAAAATCTCTGTGTATTAGTCAGGTTTCAGGAGGAAAGGTTTAATTGGCTCCCATATTCAGTCTATGAATGGGAGGCTCCCAGGCAGAAACATCACGAAGGAATGATCCAGAATAGCAGAACTGCTCATGCTCAGTTCTGGCAGCAGGGAAGCAGAGCAGGAGAACAGTGCCAGGGAGAAAGGATGGAAGGACCATGCAGCATGCCCAAGGCCACACCTCCATGACCCACCCAGACACACCTGTCACACACTCTCTTAATCTTCCAGGTGCTCCTTAATCCAGTAAAATCGACATGTCAAGATTAAGGGTCACACTTTATAACCCATAATTACCTCTTTTTAAAAAAATTCTGATGGTGCCTACTTTCATGATCCATCTTGACAAAGGTCTTTTGATTTTTTTTTTTTTTTTCAACATTGGGGATTGAACTCACAACCTCGCGCCTGTCAGACAGGCGCTTAAGTCACTGAGCCAAACTCCCAGCCCTGGTTTTTTGAGACAGGGTCGCACTGTGTAGCTCAGGCCGGCCTTGCTCACGTTGTAGCCCAAGCCTGCCTGGAACTCACAATGCTCCTCCTACCTCAGCCTCCCGAGTGCTGGGATTAAAGGTGTGCACCACCACGCCCGGCTGGTGTTTTGATTTTATTAGCCATTCCAAATGAAATTTTTTGCTCTGTTGATTTGCTACGTTTGCTTTCTATTGTCTTCACCTACTCTACTATCGTTAGCATTTCCTTCCTTCTATACTCTGTGTTTATCCCATTGTTCTTTTTAATGTTAGTTTAGTAGCCTACCCTGTTTATTGTGAAACCTTCTTATTTAACAACACAAATACTTAAGTATCATTTTCTTTAAATCCACACACTTCTAATGTGCAGTAGCTTATTATTGTGTAGTTCAGACTGATTCTTTAACTTACAAACTGTTTATGAATGCATTTCTAAATTTATTTTAAAACAGGAAAAATTTTAAAAGTCGCATCTGCAGAAAACTCAGGGTGCATTTCAGGTTGTCAGTCAGCCACCTAAACCACCTAAACTGAATCTTCACATGACACCTCTCTTCCCCACAGATTCTTTACCATTGCATTTCATTTAATTTCCTAAGAGATTCTAGCAACTTCATCTCTACAGAAGTGGGGCATTGCTTTGAACACAGCATTCCTTAAGTGAGTCAGACCGTTTACAAAATGTCATATATTCCTTCTGCTCTTTTACCTCTTCCCAAGAAAGGTGCTACAAACTTCCTCAAAACATTTCAATGCTGAAGTGTTAACCATTGCTGCTGTTAACAAATATTACTGTCTTGTCTCACCGGACTTTTCGCCTTCAACAAGACACCACCTAGAATACCGTCTTGTTTTTCCGAGGAGAGCTAACTGTGCATTGCTTGGAACAACTGTATGAGGTGCCTTCTTTACTGAATCCTGACCATTGGTTATTGTCCACGTCCTTGTTTCCCCTATTAGATTATCTGAGTCATAATAGCAGGCCCACAGAGACTGGGACAGACTTTACATCCATCATTGACTAGACACACAAAGAAAACATACATTGAAAGAGATCTTTCCAAATTTGAACTCTGTTCAGCAATTGGAAGAGCGTGTGGTTTGTGGTGAGATTTGTCAGGGGAGTTGTGGAATTAGTGTGATTGTGGCAGCAAGAGATTAGTACATATATAACTCATATATAGTATACAGTAATCTGTCTATCTCTATCATCTGTCTGTAATTACTACCAAGAAATTAACGTACCTTTGATCTCACATAGTTATCTTTTTGACTTTTGTTTTCCTTATTTTATTTGTTTGCTTATTGGTTTTCCTTTGTGTTTTCATTTCTGTTTTGTGTGAGGAGTACCTGCAATCTATTTTCTTAACAAATTTTTAGTATTGAATAAAATGCTAACTATAGTAATCATGCTGCAATTTATAGATTTTTTTCATTTTAAAAATTACAACTTTATACCTTTTGACTATATTCTCATTTCTCTGCAGCTATCAGCTTTTTATAATCAATATTCTACTTTTTGCTTTAATGAATAGACATTTTTAGATTCCAGCATAAGAACATACGATATTTCTCTTTCCATGTAGCATAATATCTTTTGGTTTGTCCATATTGTTGCAGATGGCAAGATTTCCTTCTTTTTTTGAGGTGAATAATATTCCATTTTATGTATTATGTATTTTTCACTTTTGTTTTAATCCATTCACTTGTTGATGGACTCAGAGATTATTTTCCTATCTTGGCTACTATGAAGAGTACTTCAATGAACTTGGAGTGAAAACACTTCTGCAGTATATTGGTTGTATTGGCTTTCAGTGTAAACCTAAAAGAAGGATTGTTGGGTCATATGGCTCTTCTATTTTTAACTTTTTGAGATATTTCTGTACTGTTTTCTATAATGGATGTGACAATTTATATACTCTCAAGTGGTGTACAGTGGTTTTTTCCTTCACACTCCCACCACTTGTTATCTTTTGTGTTTTTGTTAATAGCTAACCTAACGACTATGAGATGGTGTCTCATTGCAGATTTCTTTTGCATTTCTCTGATCATTAGTGATGTTGAGTACTTTTTTATATATATATTTTTTAAATGTCTATTTAAGATCTTGCCTACTTTTAGATTGGGCTGTTTGGGGCATCGTGTTGTTGAGTTCTGTAGGTTTCTTATATATTTTGGACTTTAACCTCTTAACAGATGTATTATTCAAAAACATTGATTCTGAAGGTTGTCTCTTTGCTGACAACCATTTTTTCTGCAGTACAAAAGCTTCTAAATTTGATGCAATCCCATTTGTTTCTTTGTTGCTGTTGCTCCTGCTTTTGGGGTTATACCCAATCTTAGGGAAATACTCCTTATATGTTTATCAAATAGTTCAATAGTTTCAGGTTTTGTGTTTCAGTGTTTAGTCCATTTTCAGTTGATTTTTGTATATGGTATAAAATGAGAGTTCAGTTTCTTTCTCTTGCATGTGAATATCAGTTTTCCCCAAACCATTTCTTAAACAGACTATACTTTCCTTGTTGAGTTTTCTTTGTGAATTATTGAAAATTAATTGAGTGTATTTGTGTGAGTTTATTTCTAAACTCTGTATTCTGTTTCATTGGTCTATGTGTCATCTTTATTCCAGTACCATATGGATTAGATTACCATAAATTTGTAATTGCAAAATAAGAAAACGTTATGTGTCCAACTTCATTCTTTTTCTATATTGCTTTGTCTGTTCATCTATTGTGACTTCATCCAAATTTTAGAATTACTTTTTGTAGTTTTAGAGGAAATGCCATTGAAATTTTGGTAGGGTTTGAAATGAATCTGTATATCACTTTGAGTTGTGTGGTTATTTTTACAATATCGATTCTTCATATCCACCAATGCAAAATACTTTCCATTTATTTATGTCTTCTTTAATTTCATTAATCTATGGTTTATATATTTCAATGACTAGATCTCTAACCTTGGTTAAATTTACTCCTAAGTATTTTGTTCTTTTTGCTGCTTCCATGGTGGGATTGTTGTATTGATTTCCTGTTTTGGATACATTGTTATTGATGTGATAAACCCAACTTATTCATTGATTTTGTATCTTGCAATTTTGCTGAATTCATTTATTAATGAAGTCCTTTAGAGAATTTTAAAATTTCTTTTGTACTTATTTATATGTTTGTATTCATTATATTGCAGTTAGCGAATGAGATGAACATAAAATCCTTTGAAAACATGTCATTATGTTTTATTTTTAAATATTTTTGTGTGCTCTAAAAGAAATTGTAGTTATGTAGTTCAAATACTCTACGTCATCATGATACATTTGTGTATTTATTCTAATAATTACTTAATAATTGATAGATATGTATTTAAATCTCCTTTGTATTGCAGCTCTGTTAATCATATTTGTATTTGATCCGTTCTAGTTTTACATAATTTCCAGGCTATGTGGTAGTTGCATAGAAGCTCTGATTATTGTACCTTCTTGGTTAAGAGTTTTATCATAAAACATGTTTGTTATCCCCAGTAACACTTCATATTTTACAGTATATTTTGACTAATAATAATTGCATGCTATTTCAGTTTTCCGTTTGTCTTGTTATCATACATTTTAGTGCAATGTGGTTTTTTAAACTCCCAAAGATTGCTGTTTTTATTTTATAAAGTCAGTGTTTAGTTTGAATTTTATTATCTTTCTTTATCATTCCTTCTTGCATGTAGTTTCTACAACTAAGATAACTTTCCTTCTGGAAGTCACCCTGTATTGATTGCAAATACTATATTTCTGTCTCCACCTGTTTTATTTTGTTTTATACTTGATAGACATTTTCATTATGTACCAAATTGAAGACTGGCATTTGTACTATTTCTTCTCAATTCACTGATGTGCTTCTTCTACTTTTACTGTGAGAGAAATGTGTTAGTTTGGTTGGCTCTCAGTTAAAGGTAGTTTTTGTCTCTGCATACTCTTTCCTTCGTTTCATTTTTCTAACATTTTATAGTTTATTATAATTTATCTAGTCATGGATTTGTCTTGTTGATATTTGAGAGAATTTGTAAGTCTTCCATTTATCTCAGAAAATACTTACTGGCTCTTGAGAATTTCCCTATGACCTATTGTATTTCACGGTTTTCTTCTATATGATGAAATATTTAGACCTTTTCATTTCATATTCCACGAATTTTAACCTCCCTTTCAAATTTTCCATCTCTTTGTCTTTCTATATTCACTTTAATATCTTCCAACGTCTTCCATGGTAATTTCCTTCCAGTCATATATGTATATATGCACACACATGCACACACACATATATATACATATATATGGTGTTGTCAAAGTTATCTACTGAATTTTAACTTTAAACTAATTTTTATTTCTAGAAAGTTTTATTTCAGGAAAGTTTAGATCATTTTAAAATCTGTTTTACTACACTTAGGATCTCTTGTATGTTACTACTCTTATACCATACATTTAAACATATTTAATATTCTACATTTATATCATGTATTTAAACATATTAAATATTCTATTTTGCATGTTATGTGTCTGATAATGTCAACATGCAAAGCTTTTGCAGGCTTCATGCTGCTTTCCGTTGTCTCTGCCGATCTGCTCTCCTGGGGTCAGGTCAAGCCTTTTGTGATATTCAACTGAAAACTCATATTTCTGCAAGCACCTGTGTAGAATTTTTGAAGGCTGCACTAAAGGTGGGTTCCTGTAAAAGCAGTGCTCATTTGTTTCTGCCAGTAACTGGGTAGTAGCACAGAACATTATTAAACCAATTGAGTACTTATTGCTTTTCATGCCACCTAGGTAGCATGAACCTAGGTTGCAAACCTATTCAGAGCTCTTCAGGGATGTATTCTTAGGGAGAAATTTGATAATTTTCCATGAGCACCCCGTAGATGCATGGGACGAGCATGTTTATTTCACCCTTACACTGAAGATACTTACTTAGGGTATTACAGGTTTGGTATATGCTTTGCTGTTTGGTGCACAGAGAAGCGCTGTGTATTACTATGAGCGGCCACTCGTTTTTCTTCTTTTCACATCTGTATCCTGTGACACTGAAAACAAGATCCAGTTCATTGGGGCTGTCAAACACCCTCGCAGTAAAAATCCGGCTTTCAGTGCCTTACTTCCCTTCCTGTTTTCCCATTTTCACTTAGCTGTGGAACCTCATTATTCTTTACCCACCTACCAACTTGTAAGCTCATGTTAAAAAGTTGTTTTTGATATTTTTCTAGAATTTCTTCCCTTTTTTTTTAAACTGGTTGTGATTTCCTAAGGTATGCAACCCACACTGCTGTTCCATATGCTTACTCATGTATACTTCCATAAATGCATGCACCTCTCTGAATACACTACATGTGAAAGCTAACGAATTAACAAAATCTTCTAGACTAGACCAGAAGAGTAGCAAGTAAGAGGCAAGGTGTTGACGTGCATGAGAAAAAGAAAGTGAGTGAGCCAATTCACAATAGAATTGTACTTTATTGAGAGATAGATTCTACATTCAGTCCACGATAACACGAATGTAAAATGTGTTCATCAGTATTCTTTGGCCAACTCTCCTTCCTGGGGACTTGCTCGTTGTTCAGAATTGCAAACTGACTGCACATGCATGTGTCCACATGCACACACACTCACACCACAGAATTTTAAAAGCTTAAAAAAGATGCAACTCAAATGTATTCCTTAATGCTGTAGTCAAGGGTTTCAAGGAGAACAACTGCATACAGGACACAATTTGTAAAACTGTTTTATGATGCTCTCGCGGAGTTAAACACAAGACAGTGCAGGAAAATCTGTCCACAACACTAAAGACCCAGGATACTCAGGCAGGGGCCTGGATCCCACAACAATGTCCTACATAAGTCCAGCTAGAGACCCAAAACACATGACAATGCCTCCCACAAATCCAACTGGAAATCTAAGAGCCCACAATAAGGACTCACTCCAGTCTATTTTATGGTTCTGTGTTGGGAAGGCCAAAGGTCAGCGGTGGAAACTAGAAAGTCTATGCCAGCAGAGTGAAGGAGCTGTGCAGCGGGCTGAGGGTTCTACACTGGAACTGAGAAGTCATGCTCAAAATAAGGAGTGGGGCTGCCCTGAAAAGTACCACAGCCATCCTCAGCAGCAATGAGGTCCCATGCTCCTCTGATGATGAGAACAGTTGAGTACAGGTCAGGAAGCCCAGCGTTACAACCTTCTCCAGCACACATTTTCCCTCTGGAGCCAGGAAGTGATGCACAATGTGAGGAGCAGAGCCCTCCCAAGGTGAACCACAGCCACTCTCATTGATGAGGTCCTGACCTCCACTGATGATAATGACCAAATCCATATTGAAGAAGCCAGCATGACAAGTACCTCCAGGAGAACCATTTGGTTCACAACAGCAACTCTTGAAGGAACCCACAATGCCCTGCTCTTCTTCTCCATGCCTCTATTTATGCTGGTAACTTTCTTCAGGTGGACCATCTATACTCAGCACCATGCTGATGTAATTCAGCTGGTGCTAAGCTGACCACCAGTTTTTTTTTTGTTGCTGTTGTTGTTGTTTTTTTTTTTTTTTTTTTTTTTTTGCAGCACCGGGGATTGAACTTACAGCCTTGTGCCTGCCAGGGCAGGCGCTTAAGCCACTGAGCCAAACTCTCGGCCCTTGACCACCAGTTTTTAAACCACAACACTTTTCCACCCCTGGACCCCCAAGAACTCAAGTACATCCTTCATAGCAAAGACATTTGGTCCATCTCCAAGAGTTGCTAAAGTCCTAACAGTTTCAACATTGCTGAAAAGTCCAAGTCCCAAATCTCCTCTGAGATCTATGGCAAACTCTTACCTGTAACCCCTTGTAAAAATGAAAAAAAGTTAAACACTTCCAAAATATAATGGCACAAGATAAACATTACCATTCCAAAAGTTATAAACAGGGAAATACAAAGCATTAGAACCAAAGCAAGTCCAAAATCCAGCAGGGCAAACATTAAGTCCTGGAATTCTACACTCAGCATCTGAAGCAATCTGGTTGCAAGCTCCCAAAGGCTTGAGTGACTCCACCCCCACAGCATTTTCAGTAGTCTTAACTTCCATAGCTTTCCTTGGATGATCCATGTTCCTTGGCTTCACCCTTACATCTTTACATACTGCCCTCTGCAGGTGGGGTGGAAGCTGCCTTAGCCTTTTCTGTGCATTTTCCTTGCACCTAAAACTGGCGTCACCTAGAGGCCACAAAGGTTCACCGCAAGCTGGAGTAGTAGCCAGGCTTTCCTCTCTTGTCTGTAGGTATTGACTGCCTGGATCACTGAGCTCTCTGAACCTGAATGTGAGGAGCAACTTCTCTATGCCGCCACCATTCTGGAATCTGGTGTGGCTACCACCATTCTGGAACCTGTTGTGGCCGCGATCCTTTTGAAACCTTCTGTGGCCTCTGTTGCCACTCTGGGACATGGCACTCTGTGGCTTTTTCCCCTGAGCAAACTCTTTCACTGTTGAAGGACTGAGGATGCAAAGGGTGGAGGCCTGCTGTTTTCCGGGATGTCCCTAGGCCATTTTTTTATTCCTTTGTTCCCTCTCAGCAATCGAGATCTCAGCCCTATCTTTGTAGTCCATAGCTTCTTGGCCAAACTCACATTTTAAATCACCATGCTGTGCTCTTTGCTCTTGATTCCCAACATAAATCTGGCTAAGAGCCCCCAACAGTAGCCAGGCCACCTTTTCAACATTCGGCTGCCTTATAATTTCTTTTTTAAGACTAATCAGTCCTTTGCCCTTAATCTCAGTCTGAGGCAAAGTCTCTGGGCATGGGCAGAATGCAGACGAACTTTCTGCCAAGCTGTAACACACATCATGTGGAGTCCAACAACCAATGCAGTCCTTCTTCCCAGCAGAAACGTCCAAAGCCTGGTCTTTACCGGTAGGCTTTCTATCAGCCTTCTGGTCTCCTGGGCTCTGACCAGAATCTCCCATACAGAACAACCTAAGCTGTTCCAGCTCTATGCTTTAGGCGACATCTCTGAACTTTTCCAAACTCTTCCCACAAGCCATTTCCAAAGGCTCTTGAACCACATAGCCAGGAATAGTCACAGCAAAGACCCCACTTCTCTGGTACCAAATTCTGTCTTAGTTACTTCTCACTAATTGCTGAGACAGACACCCAAAATTAGAGAAGTAAAGGTTTATTTCTTACAGTTTCAGTCCATACTCAGTTGGCTCCAAGGCAGCGTGGCATGGTGGGGCTGACATTCATGGTGGCTGCCAAACACCAAGGTGCGCCAGCAAGAGAGAAGCAAGAGAGCAGAAAAGCAAGAGAGGAAGATCCACCTTCCCTTACACTGTATGTCGGCTCCACCTCCAGGCGGGTGCAGCACTCACATCACCAATTCCAGCGCTACACAACAAACTGATCACAAATGCCAGACTCAGCCCCATCAGAAGTATATGAGGACTCGGGGGGAACATAGTATCAACCAATACACTTAACAATTTATTATTTCCTATAAAATTCACATAAATCAGTGAACACATTGTTTCCCATTGAATAAGAGTTTTTGCTATACTGTTTATGCATCGATTTAAGATGAAAAAGTAGCTTTACTACTTTCGTATGATAATAATAATCCTTTGACTTTCAAGGACTTCCAGTGGTTGATGTTAGGAGAGTAATGGGAAAAATGTAAAAATCTCTTACAAATTTGTGCACCTGTAATGTCAGCTAATCCAGAGGCTGAAGCAGGAGAGTCATAAGTTCAAGACCAGTTTGGGCCATTTAAGGAGATCATGTCTCAAAATACAAATAAAAAGGGGCTGGAGTGGGGTGTAGCTCCGTGGTAGAGCACTAGCTTAATAAACTCAAGACCCCAAGAATCAATAAAACAAACCTCCAGCCCTTAGCCCCTTACAAGCAATTCAATATTTTAGAAAAGCAGAACACTAAACTTAAAGTAATCTGTGTTGTTTCTAGTTAATTGCTATAGTTAGGAAATCATATGTGATTCTTTGGAATGCAATTAATGATTTTAAATTTAACTGGTAGGAAAGAAAAAAGACAAATCCAATTTCAGCCTGATTAACTCACAACTGACTATGTAAATGTTGTAATACAACTTTAAAAACACTTAATACTCTTACAAATGAAACAACTGAAATTCCGATAAATAAAATTATTTTCCTACCCTTTCTTCAAAGGAGGAAGAGAGAAGTGAAAAAAATACAATAAGAGGAATTTCATTTAATTTGTAGGACAGCTAAGTCTTACTTTTTATACAATCTACAACTGCAGAAATTTCTGACATAGGCTCATCTTCAAAAAGAACATTCTGAGGTCCCTCCAAGACCCACTATTTTCGAAGATTGTGTTGTATTTAGTTGCTAAGGCACAAAGCATTGTGGAAGGATTGCAGGTTGGGGAGGAGGTTTCTGAGGGGAAGGATAGATAGTCATTTTATTGATACTTCTAATTCATAATGTTAATTTTCATGTAGTAGAATCTATGAGGAAACCGAAGCTAGTATTCTTCCCTTATGTGTATGTGGCACATCTAGGGCATCTACACAGATTTCTTAAACTAAAATTTACTGGATTTTTGTCTGCTTGTTGAATTTTGCTGCCACTTATCTAATATGCATACAGGAACGAATAAGTATAAATTTTTGCTAATTTACCTTGAACTGCTATTCAAAACTGTGAGAGCACAACCCTATTCAGAAGGTTTTTATAAGCATATAAAGAAACAGTGACACTCTTGCAGTTTTAAAATCTTGAAAGTTAAAAAAATGAGATTTTCATGATTCACACGTAACACACAGTTGAAGAGTTTTCACTCATTTAATCACCTGCTGTGGCTACTTCACTGGTAATTCACCTTTGTGCTCATTAATTCTTTCAGTACTATTAAAGAACAGAACAACACCGTGAGAAGGTAGGTGATTCTTACCTCATCCTGAACTTAGTAAACTATTTTTTTGGAGTATGTCTGCATCAAATTTGGAAGATATTAGAAAAGAAAACAACACAGAAGCATGATTAAAGGAACAAACTATTTCCCAGAAGCATCTTGAGATTCTTATTCTGATTTCTTCCTTCATTTTTGATGATGGATGAGACTTGACAACTCAATCTATGCGGTTTCCAGTATTGCTAATCAAAATGAGAAATCAGGGCAACAGGAAAAGCATGTATTAAAGCAGTAAAATCCCATTTAAAATATTTATTTCAGAGGTTCTTATCACATTAGCATCTAAGTGCTCATGCTGATGTCAGAATTAAAAAGAAGATGAACATTTGTCTCCCTGGGAGTTATGTGAGATTCAAGAGAGCATTTTAAAAGTCCAGAAACCTCCTATATTTTGGAGGATACCACTCAGACCTCTTAAAGGTGAATGAAATAGGTATGAGAAAATACTCAAAACTCAAATCCACATATTATTTTTAGTTCATTCAGGTAAGAAAAATCTAAAGCACCTATTCACAAACTGGTATTAATTATAAGAACACTCACATACAGGCATTTACTTCCTGCCAAAAAATATTGTAAGAAGCCTCTCAATAGACTTACAAACAGAAAACAAAGAAGTGTAGTGAGTAGCTGAAGGTCACTTCTAACAAGTGAAGAACCTGAGTCCTTTCAACTTCAGGTCCATATTCTGTCTCTCTTAGTGAGTATCCTTTTGGAAATCTAATTTCAGCAGTTATTAATCTCTGTTAGCATCTTTTCCTCATCTACTTCTAAAAAGAAAAGTAACACTTATTTCCATGACTGTTGTAAGAATTAAACCTAGGGATAAAGCAATAAACACCGTAGACAAAAAATGTTTCTCAGGGTTTGGCATTTTCATTAAGTCTTCAACAGTGAGATTTTTATTTTTATTTTTTTGACTACCATTAGAAGTATGTCACTCTGTTTCCCAAAAGAAGACATTGAATCTAGATCAGTACTGGTTTTTATAAAGATTCAAGGTAGTACTTGACAACAGAAGAAGGTAAAGTAAAGATCCTGTCAGCAAATAGTGGCCTAGAGTTTTCACTGTGGGAAGTTTAAACCACATAGATAAGAATTATTCAGCCTTATCTGTTTCTTGTTATAACCAGTTTTGGTAAGTTGCAGTTTTATGTTATCTAACTTATGAAAATTTCAGTTACATCAGCATTAAGCTGTTCACACTAACTTCATAATCTTGATACCTGTAGGCTCTGCAGAAATTTGTTCTTTCATATACTTAGTATTGATCATTTGTGTGTCGTTCATTGTTTTCTGATCAGTTTCACCAAGAGTTTGTTGATTATAATTGATGCCCATAGTTTATGTTTTCTATTCTCATAATTTATGTTCCCAATATCATTTTCTTCTTTTATTTTATTTGAGCTTAATTCAATGTTCTTTGTTAATTTCTTGTCACAGATGTTGGGCTCATTGATTTTTTCAGCTTTTGCATTTGTTTTCTAATACATACAATGAGGGTTATAAATTTCCCTCAAAATTCAGCTCATCTGGTATCTCACAATGTTTGTTGTTTTATTTTCATTACTTTCAAAATATTTTCTAAATTTCATTGTGTTTATTTGTTCCATTACCCATTGATTAGCTAAAGATGTATCTCTACAAAGTATATGTGATATTTCAGTTGTCCTTTTTCTATTGATTTTCAACATAATTACATTACAGTGAAACATTAGGTTCTGTATACCTTCAATCCTCTCATATACATTGGGACTTCTTTTATGGGCCATATATAACCAAGTTTTATAAATGTTTAACATGTACTTGACAATAATGTACTCCTACAGTTCGGTAGAAGAACTGTTGTACACACCTTCTTTAGATGAAGGTCACTAACAGGGTTATTCACTTTATCTAATTGCTGTGCCCCCAGCTTGTGAAACTATCAAAATCCTTCCTTTAGTCACCTGTCCAGAGTCAGTAAAAGTCCCTCAGCAAGGAGGGTGAGGATGGGCACAGCCGTATCCATGAGGCTCGCTGCCAGGAACACCTACTCTCCTCCATACCTGCCACACAATCTCCACACTCCTGCCAGCACCTTGGTATCTTCTCCACCTTCCATTTTTGTGTGTGTTCATTTCTAGCTGAATTCAGTGGGGTTATTTTATTTGAACTCTAATCTGCTCTAAACACAAACACAGTCGGCTTGTTTACTCTCCTCCCCTGACACCCAAGTCTATAAGAACAATGACTCTATTGTTTCTCCAGTGCTTAGAAGAATGGATTAGAGTAAGTAAACAGTATGTGTTTGTTGAATGAATGGTTAAATATAAGGTTGTAGTCTACCATTATAAATGATTCTTGTTGGCCCAGCATCTTTCCAAACACATTTCCAGGAAAGAAAGCTTTTTCAGAGGTCCCACTTCTTGGCTTGATACTGCAGATTTTGCACCTTTACATTTGGAATAATTGGACAGTTACCCTTTCTAATCATGTCTCCAAAAGCCCCAGTAGTACTTAATTCATTGACCATGATAAAATGCTCTGTCATCTTCTAATATAAGGTTACAAAGTGTCAAGCTATATGCTTAATTAAAATAGCTTTAATTCTATGTAGGCTTGAGATTAATGTTGCTGCACAAAAAAAGTGGAGGCATGAGGGACTCTCCATGGGAGAAAAGAATTAACTGTAGTGTTCAGGAAGACAATTCTTTGGTTTGATAAATTCTAGGAAGGTGAAGACATTTTAAATGTCTGTTTGTTCCTAGTTATTGCCTCAGGACATTTAAAATACCTTTGCCAAGCAAGATAACTCTTACTTTCAGTTAAAACACAGTTTAAGTATTATGATAGCAATTTATATGTTAGAGAAAAAGTGAGAGAAGTTAAATATATCCAAAATCAAAGATATCAGCAACCAATTTTCAGATATATAGCCCCATCTCTCTTGACTAAATTCCAGATCAACATATGTAGGCTTGGTTTTGTATTGTTAGAGAAACATCTGAAAGGGCTAATAAAAAATGAATGGGAGTATACTCCTGAGAAACAAGTGAAAAAGAAAGTAACACTGGGAGGTTTCTTAGAAATGAGTCATCTTAAGAATTTTTTTTATTTAAGCAAAGAAAGAAAAAAGACATATATAACAAAGACAACAAGCAAAAGAGACAAACAAACGACTAGAGTAAATGCACAACAGTAACATTGCAGGTTTACAAAGCAGGATGATAGAAACTTGACAATGGCTGCAATATTGTGTATCGTTATCTTTAAAATGGTTGTTTACATTAATGGATATAGACATGTAAAATTGACCTAATCATATGAGCATTAATTGTTCTTTCTCAATAATGAATACATTCAACAGTGTGTTCGTTTTAGTTATCTTACGTATACATATATACAGATTTATATCACTTTTCCAAACTTGTTCTTCAGTTGCTGGGTTTCCACCAAGTTTGAGAAGTTAGAACTACAGGCTGGAGGGCAACGGCCATCCGCTCTGCCCCTCAAGACATCCCTACTGCTAACAGACCCAGATTCGGGCCACAGAACGCCTCCCTCCAAGGCGCAACTCTCTTTGGGTGTCTATAGTTGGATATTAAAGGTGACAAAGCATTCCACATGTCGTCAGTAACAAATTTCTCTGGCTTTAATTAGATTAGAAAGAGTAACTATTCAACAATTCTAGATGAAGAACTGTATTGTAGCCTTCAAGAAACCTAGATACTAAAGCTGGTGGTCATGCAGGCTGTTAGCTCAAACTTCTGTTTTAAGAAGATATTATTCTTCATAAGCCTCCCAGATTTAACCTGATCCCTGACCCACAGAGAAGTGTAACAGTTGCAAGTCACAGTAAGCCCCACATGTTGAAACCAAAGCTGAATTCACTAAAAATATATTGGTGTTTTAGTAACCAAGATGACCAGCCTGCTTTGTTACCATTATTATCATGGTGAACTCAATAATATTATTTGTACTTTTGGATATTTGATATTTTTCAATCCATTGTTATCATTAATGCTTGTTCAATTTAAAATGCTAACCTATGTTCTGCCATTAAACATACCTTACATTTTATTATTTGACTAAACATTTTCATTGAAATACATCATGCAAAAAAGTGCACCAAAGTGAAAAGTTTGATTACTGTCTTCAAAACAAGCACAGTGTTATAACTACAACCAGAGCAAGAAATTGAGCATGACCAACAGCACAAGCAGGCCCCTCTGCCCATTTTCCTTTCTTTCTTGAATCTGTAACTATCCATGCTAATTTTGCTTGTATTTGAACTTTACATGAATGAGTGCCTGCGTATGTTTTCTTGTGTATCTGGCTTTACTTACTACGTATTATGTTTGTGAGATAATTCACTTTGTTAAACATAGCAATTATTTCTGCATTTTCATTCTCTACAACATTTAATTATCTGCATTTATAATTTTATTCATTCTTTCTAATTAATAGATATTTTGTCATTTCCATATTTTAGCTTTTATGACTTTTCATATACACTTAAAATAATACTCTGGTGCACATATACATATAATTGTTTTAAGTATATAAATAGGAACTAAATTGCTGAATCAAAGAATGTACACATGCTAAGTTTTAGTAAATACTGCCAAAAATTTTTCAAAATATAAATTTATAATTTATATTTCTACCTAGAGGTAGAAAGTCCCGGCCACTCCCCTACTGCCCACATGTGAGGAAAAATGCTTAGATAATATTCCGTCTTCTAAATTCAGTCATTCTGAAATTTAGGTGCTCAGTGGGAATTCTTGGGCCTTTTAATGTGCATTTTTCCTAATTAATGAGATTAGGCACAGTTTTCTATGTATATTTTCCATTTCAATATTCTGGTTTGTGAAGTTTCCTATTCAAGTGAATTTACTGCAGGAAAAGTCTTTTGGTTAGCATGCATGTGAGATAATATTCTTAGACATATTCTGAGAGGCCCGTCTTATAGAGCTTCATTCCTTGCTTTAAACTGGGCTTATTTTGAGTTCCTGATTTTATAACCACACTCATTGCCACACCTTATGAATTAGAATGCAGTCATGCCTCTAAGTATCTATACTTCAGTAAAATATAGACAAAATTTCAAGTTCTACATCCTGCAAATGTTGCTTCCCACCACTTACTGCAGATCACACTGAGGGAACTTCATTCCTGATGAGTACACTTTGGGTGGCTCCACCTCAGTCTACCTGGCCATGCAGCCAAAGCTGCCACTTAAACGGAGCTGGACCACTTGAGTGTAAGCCGAATGTATATCTGATTTGTGCATTTAAAACTGTTCAGACCAGTGCCAGTATTTTTACTACTCATTTGGTAACAATCATGCAATGTGCTATTTTAAGGCTTTTCATCTTTCCACAGGCCAGGAGGAAGGCAAAAGCTCTCTTTCAAAGGAAAAAGAATTATTAGCTAAAGACAGCATAATTTGCTCTAAAGTGCTAGGGGCTACTGTTATTATTTTCTGATTGGAGCTTAGCCAAGCTTTAGATGGAATTCTGATTTTCCCAGAAACTTCAGACATCACTGGGGGTCATAAGGGCCAACAGATCAGCCGAAGAGTCAAAGAAGTCAACAGCAAAAGCACTACAGCCATTGGTCTGGAAATACTTCTGATAGAACTGACACAATATACTTCCTTACAAACTACATCCTTCACTATGGTCTCTAGGTAACATAGTTGATCAGTGTTGCTACCGTTGTCATCTACAACAAAAGCAGATTCCTCATGGGCCCTGTCTATTAACATCACCAGCTTTTGACCTATAATTCTGGGGCAGGTGCATCTATTAGAACAAAATTAATCATCTGCCCATAAATTACATTCCAGGGAGATAAAGAAAGGAAATACCTAGCTTTTTTTCAAGTGTTCATAAGAAGTGCATTTAAATTTTAAGAAGTAAGAATGAATAGAAAATCTATGTTAGGCATTCAATGAACCTTTGTTAGCTTTTATTAAACAGACCCTTCTCTTTCACATCATGATAAAACACATGCCAAGTGTAAGTAGCAATACCACATACATGAGAATATGACCATGAATTTACTCCTTGCAACACTGATTTCCAGAAAATAACAAGCTATGCCCAGTGTGCCCCAGTGGAGCAGAGCCAGCATGGCAGGACACTGTTTCCCAAGAGGCCCCACAAAACCAGCAGTTAGTTAATAAGACGAAGAGTTCTTGGAAAACCCCAGCAGCAGTCCCAGGTTCCTTCACTGCCAAAGCGCCAGGTAGAAAGAGGAAATAGCCTGCTAGTCACAGAAAACTGCCATCAACTGGGAAGAAGGCTAGGAGAAATTCTGCAGAGAGGTAGCAGCTGGGACCACCTAGACTTGGCTCCAGTGACTGACTTGGCCCAGTGATGCAATCAGGCAAATACCCAAGCAGCCTTGGCCTGTGGAAGGAAAAGGGCACTTCCCCCAACCTATGACCAGCAGGAAAAGGGAGCTAGTGGTATGAAAACAATGAAGCTGTGCAAGGTTCAGAAGGAGCCAAATGGTCTGGGAGCAACCCTGAATTTTCCCTACCTGAGGGCACCACAGCAACTGGGAGAGAACTGTCAAGGAGAAATGGGCATCAAAAATGTCATCAGCAAACCAGTCCTAGCCCCCACATCCAGACCCCAAAATCAGCCCCAAACCCAGCACAAAGTCTACTGCAAATTTGTCATGTTTACACAGCACACTTCTGGGATCTAACTTGGACACAAGCACAGAACTGTGAACACCAGAGGAATTTTACTATTTTTCTTTTTGTTTGTTTGGGTGGTTTCCCTTCTTCAATCTGGGTTAGGCAATTTGTTTTTTATTGTTGTTGTTGTTTGTTTTGTGTTGTGTTGTTTTGACTACTTAGGTTTCTCACATTGATTTTTGTTTTGTTCTAGTAGTTTTCTTTCTCTTCCCTCAATTATACCTCTTGATATTATGATACTCTCACGTGAGTAAATACAGTCTCTTCTCTTCTCTTTCTGGTTCACTTTAATATTCTTTTGTTCCTTCTTTCATTCTTTCTCTCCTGTGGGCCCTTCAAGTTTCCCAAAGTTTGGATGATCTTTCTGTGCCTTACAGTCTTGCTTCTACTATATTTCTGTTCATTCATCTCACTATTTGATCCTCTATCTCTCTTAAATACCCCTCAATCAGTATAAAATTAATCTACCAAGTGGAAACTCATTGCATACAATTTCCTGGTATATGTTGGATTTTTGTCATATAACAGTAGAATTTTCTCCTATACTTTAAGTTACCAAATTAATAGTTGCACAGTTTGTCACTTGTAAGGCTGTTCTTGATGCTACTGTTGTTGCTAAAGGTACTAACCAGGATATCATACATGTTGTAATCAGTTTTTCTCCCACATATGATAACATTGTGGTTGTCTGGTATAATAATGATCACCACATTCCAGGATCAAAGGATGGGATTCCAAGTCAAATAGGTAGCAAATTCTCATCCTTAATAAGTTGGGAAGGCAAGATCTTTGGATAGATACAAAGACCAAAAACCACCTACGTGGTTTAGAAGACATCTCTGAGGAATAGACATTTCCTAAGGAATCCTCAGTACTAGTGAAAAAGCTATCTGCCATAAAAAATCTACAAGCACCAACACTGAAAACAAAACAAAATTAAAAAATAGAAAATGACAAGAGGCAGAAACAAGTTGCAAGCACAGACCTCTAGAGCTCACTTAGAACAACTATAGAGCACAAGATAAAAGAAATTGGAAGGCACACACTGAAACTTTCTTAAACGATAGCAGCAAAAATTTTGAAAAAATGGAAGAGGCTACACAAAAAATAATTTCTTAGGTTAAAAAAAAGAAATGACAATCAAAATAAATGACATGCTCAGTGAACCTAGAGTATACGCATGCATGTATGCACACACACACCCACACCCACACACACACACAAGCACACACACAAACAGAGGAGTTTAAGAAAATGATGGAAACCATAAATGCCCAATATAGGAAAGAAATGAAAGCCATGAAACATATATCCAGGAGATTAAAAATTCCATCAAAGGTACACACAACAGATTGGATGAAAGCAAAGATAAAATATCAGATCTAGAAGACAGGATTGCAGTTAGCCACCAGAAAAGAAAGGCATTTGAAAAATCAATCCAACAACTATAAGGAAAACAACATAAAACTGATTAGAAGCAACGAGAAAGCTGAAGACCATGCAAATGCTGTAAGAAACCTCTTCACAGAAGTAACTGCAGAAAACTTGCCAAACATGGATAAGAATTTGTCATACGAATAAGTGAGGAATATAGAACTTTAAATAATCACGACCAAAATAAAACTACACAAAGGCATATAGCAATCAAGATTCCAGAGATTTAGCACAAGAACAGAATTTTAAAATTAGTGAAAGAAAAGAAACAAATCACCTATAAGGGAAAACCTATCAGAATCACAGAAAATTTCCCAACAGAAACCATCAAATCAAGAAGAGCTCAGAATGGAGTCTTTCAAATGCTAACAAGGAAACAACCTCCAACCCAGATTGATGTGCCCTGCACTATCTTTCAAAATCAGTGGAGAAATAAGATATATCCATGACAAAGAACAACTGAAGAAATTCATGACCAACAAACCAGTTCTCCAAAATGTTTGAAGAATATTATAGGAAGAGATAAGGAGGACCACAATTCCAATAACACCAATAGAAAGAAGCCACTAGACAAAGCAAGAAGTTAAACAGAAGGGAAAGACAGGGTACCAACAAGAGGAAAATAATATGAGAAGGATAACTTCAGTTATAATCATCAATGTAAAAGATCTCAATTCACCAATACTATCAGTTAGAACCAACAGTATAAATGGTCTCAATTAACCAATCAAAAGAAACACATTGGCAAAATGGATTATGAACCAAAATCCAACAATATACTTAATAAAAGTATCACATTCAACTTAAAAAGAAATTCACAGATTAAAGTAAAAGGACAGGAAACAGTACTCCATGCAACAGGAATCCAGAAAATAGCCAGGATAAGTATTCTATTTCCATACACTATGAACTTCAAGCAAAAGACAGAAAGAAGGTTACTATATACTTGTTAAAGGAAAACTCCAAGAAGAGATAAAAATCACAAATATATGCACCAAATACTGTTGCACTTAAAACAAATATTAACAGACATGAAAAATCAAATAAGCATTAACACAATTGTAATGGAGGAGCTTAATACCTCACTGTCACAAATAGATAAAGCAAGCAGACAAAAAGATCAACAAAGAAATATCAGAACTAAAACAAACCTGTGTACAAATGGACTTAGTAGATGTCTACAAAGTGTTCCACCTCACAACATCAGATTACACATTCTTCTCAACTGTACATAAGTTGTCCTCCAAAATAGACCACATACAAGCCCACAGAACATGCTGAAATAAGTGCAAATGAATTGAAATTATCCCATGAATATTATCTGGCCAGAGTGCAATGAAATTGGAACTCAACAACAAAAGAAACCAGAAAAACTACAGAAACATTTTGAAATTAAATAATACCATCCTGAACAACCAATAGATCACAGATGAAATTAAAGAACAAATTAAACAGTATATACAATTAAATGATATTGCTGAATGTATGGAATGATACCAGAATGTATGGAATGCAATGAAATTAGTCATATGAGGGAAATTTATAGTGATAAATTCTGACATCAAGAAAACCTAAAAAGACCAAATAAACAATCTAATATTGAAACTCTTCTAGAAAAAGAAGAATAAATCAAACCCAAAACTGGTATGAGGCAGAAAATTACAAACACCAGAGAAGAAATTAATGTGATTGAGACTACGAAAACAATGTAGAGAATCAATCAATTGAAGAGCTGGTTCTTTGAACAGTTAAATAAAATTTATGAACCCTTAGCCAATATCAAAATGATAGGAAGACTCAGATCCATGGAATTAAAAATGAAAAGGGTGAAATCAAAATAGACCCTGTGGAAATCTAAAATATCATCAATACCTACTTCGGGAACTGATAGTCTAATAAGATGGAAAATACAAAGTAAATGGACAGATTCCTAGACATGCATGAATTATCAAAACAGAATTAAGAAGATATAAAAAGTCTAAGCAACCCTGTATAAATCAATGAAGTTGAAAATGCCTTTAAAAAGTTATCAATAAAGAAAAGCCCGGGTCCTGATGGATTCACTGCTGAATTCTGTAAGAAATTTGGAGTAAATCTAGTGCCATTACTGATGAAACTCTTTAATGTAATTGAAAGGGAAGCAATACTCCCAGACTCTTGCCTGGAAGCAAGTGTTACCCTGACACCAAAACAGGAGAGGTCCTAAGCATAAAAGAAAGCTACAGGCCAATCTGCTTAATTAACCTAGTTGTAAAATTGACAACAAGATAAAATTAAAGAACAGATGAAATTAAAGAACAAATTAAACAGTATATACAATTAAATGATATTGCTGCAGCAAATCATCAAGAAGATAATTCACCATGACCAAGTAGGATTCAGTCCAAGAATGCAGGGACAGTTCACTGTACACAAATCAATAAATGTAATACATTATATCAACAGAGTCAAAGACAAAAATCATGACCATCTCAATAAACTCAGAGAAAAGCATTTGACAGCCTGGCAAGCATGAGGTCATGAGTTCAATCACTGGCACACACAAAAAAATTAAAAAACATTTGAAAAAGCCCCAAACCCATTCATTCATGATAAATGCCCTACCAAAAACTGAAGTGGATGGTATTTATCTCAATTCATAAAGGCCATCTATGACAAACCAATATCCAACATCATACTAAATGGTCAAAAACTTAAAGTTTTCAGTAAAACCAGAAACAAGACAAAATGTCTACCATCACCACTCCTATTCAATATAGTTCTGAAAACATTAGCCAGAGTAATTACACAAGAGAAAGAAATAAAAGGAATAAGGATAGGGAGGGAGGAATTTAAACTATCATTAATTGTGAATGACATGATACTCTACATGGAGAACCTGAAAAGCTCCACCAAAAGACTTAAAGATTTATAGATTTAATAAACAAATTAGGTAACATAGCTGGATACAAAATCAACACTCAAAAATCAATAGCACTCCTGTACACAAACTACAAACACACTGAAAGAAATAAAGGAAGCAACCTATTTTATAATAGCATTGAAAAAAGTGAAATACTTAAGAATCAATCTAACAAAAGAAGTAAAATATCTAAGCATTGAAAATTATAATACTCTGTAGAAGGAGATCCAACAGGATATCAGAAAATGGAAATATATACCTTGCTCATGAGTATAAGGAGCCAACATGGTGAAAATGGTCAGACTCCCAAAATTGTTATACAAATTTAATACAATCCCAATCAAAATACCATTAATATTCACCCCAAAACTAGAGAAAACTTTCCTGAAATTTATTTGGAACTATAAGAGGCATAGCATACAAAAAACAATTGTAGGCAATAAAGGCAAGGCAGGGAACATAACAATCCCGGACTTGAAGTTATGCTGCAGAGCAACTATGATAAAAACAGCATGGTACTGACAAAAAAAAAAAAAAACAGACCTGAGGATCAATGGAATAGATTAGAAGATCCAGGAACAACTCTAAACACACTCAACTACCTTATCTTTGACAGAGGTGCCAAACAGGTTCACTGGAAGATAAATAGCCTCTCTAATAATTGGTGCCTAATTTCTCTCCATTTCTCTGCATTGCCTTCCATAGTATCTCTTCCACAAAAAGTCATCATACAGTGCTGTTACAGTTGATTCATTATGTTAACTTGAGACGTTTAGAAGCTTAACTAAGTAACTCAGCCGTTCTACATGCTAAGGTATGGAGGACATGCCCTGCAGTAACTATTTACACTCCAGGATTTTGCAATGGTTGATTCATTGTTTCAACTTGAGAAGTTTAGCAGTTTAAGTAAGTGACTCAGTAGGGGGCCAGAGTCCTCACTCTGTAAACATCCTAAGCTTGTGACAGAGGAGCAGATGGGGATGGTGTGAGTACTCACCTGCCTTGGGGTGGGTAGATGGCTTAGAACATAAGACAGGAAAAGAGACTTCTTCCACCTTTTCTGCTGTTGCTGCCTTTCTTGTTTTCTGCCACCTTTAACTGTTGGCCTCTGCCTTGTCACCCTGCACTGGAGCCAAATGATTATGGACTAAAACCTCAACAAACTGAACTAAATAAACTTTTCCTCCTTTAATTTTAGGTGTTGCATATTTTTTCTCAGCAAAGAGAAAAAGTAACTAAGACAGAATTTGGTAACAGGAGTGGGATCATTCCTGTGACTATACCTAACAATGTGGTTCAAGAGCCTTTGGGAATGGCTTGTGGGAAGAGATTGTGAAGGTTCATATGCTTCTTCCCATACTTAGGAGATTCCAGGAATCATCGAAATCAATGCTTGATTTGTTACAACAATTTTAGAAGTCCACACTTCTACAATAGAGTTGCAATTATTGAAAAAGAATTTTAGCATTCAACAGAATGCTAAAATTCTTAAAACGCACATACAAACTGAATCTTACAGAGCTGGCTGACACTGAATGACTATTGTTAAACTCTGGTTTCTGGCACTCAACTGGACTGATGCATTTTTGCCTACCAGTGGCAACCTTTGCATGGGAAGCAGACTGGAGAGGGAGCAAGGAGGCCGATGAGTTACTTAGTTCAGGACCAGGAGCTTGACAATTGGCTCGCTCTGCACCTGGTCTCTGAAGGAACATGGGCACTCAGCCAGCTTCCATGCCAATCCTCCAGAGGCAGGATACATGCTGAGCGTGCGCGTCCATTGCCAGGCAAGTTGTGCATTTCTGCCTGTGCCGATTCCCCCCGGAACTGCACAGCTACAAGCTCCTGGTTTTCTGTACTGCCTGTCTTACTCAGCAGACTTGGGGTGTGGAGTGCCAGAGAAGCATTTTCTATCCATTTTTCTCACCCTGTCATTTGCCATGACCGCAGGGATAGACTACACAGAATTTGTCAAAGCAGCCAAGACAACCTGTCTGGGAAACTTTTATTCAGGCTGCTTCCTAATTTGAGGTGGCAGCAATCTGCAGGAATAGCTCTGGCAAGGATACAGGAGAAGAAAACTACAGACTGTTCCGCAAGTGCAGACACATCATTTCTGATGATGCTTAAAAACGTTGTGAGAATTAATACTTTAAAGTCAACCCATACCTGTCTAATTTTATTGCCCTCTGAGAAGTAAACATCTTTATACACCAGCAAAATAGACCATGCATTTCACTTAGATTCCCTCCCGTCTATATATCCAATCATTTACCAAATCATAGAGTTTAATTATTTTTAATCTATTGTCCATAATTAAAACACTTGAAAAGTGTTTGCATCCTGCTAACAGCACAATCACTTTCATTATTTTATAAATTGTAGTTTTTCACTATGTACATAACACAAACTACATCATTATCATGTGTAGACCACAATAATTTTTAGTATAAATACTATTTCCTTGTCTCCCTTACATCATAGAACATTCTTTAATAAATATTATCCAAATATTTTATCTGTATTTAATATCAGTCATTTTACTTTATATTACTCCATTGGGCAGATTAAAAAAAAACATTTCATTAAAAATGTTTCCACTGTTCGACATTCAAAGTACTCCCAACTATATTAGAAATAATGCTGCATTTTGGAGAAGAGGAGTTCAGGAAAGAAAAAACACTTTGCTTTTCTAGTTATTTAAAATCAACACATGCTGCATAAAAGTTGGGAAACATAGGAAAACCCTAATTAAAACAAGCAAAATCTATAATCTTACCACCCGGAAGGAACTATTTCCACCTTGATGATATCTTTCCAGCTTTTTTCCCTATGAATTTCAGACTTTTTACTATGATAATATAATGCACAATATTTCCACCCTTTTCCTTAGCAATAAATTAAGTATAAATTTCTCCACTAATTAATTACTCTTAGTCTTAGCAAGCGTGAGACTTCTAGGAAACCATCCTCCTGTCTGACTTTCAATTAAGTATGTGGCTTTCGTGTCAAGGCATTACATTGCTCTGAATATTAAATTTTAAAATGTATTTAAGTACCTTGAGTGATACATGGTATATATTCAACAAATATTATCTCTATCAGTATTACAAATGGTGCAATGGCTCAATACAATTTTATTGTATAGGGAACACAACTGACTCAGCTTTGATTACTGAATACTTAAGTTATTTCTATTTTTCAATATTGTAAAGAAAATGACCATAAACAATTTCAGGTGAATGTATTCTTCTGTTCCTAAGCCTAGTATGAAGGAATGAATCAAAGATACATATATATATATATATATATATATATATATATATATATATATGGTTTTCTCTATATATATGCTATATATATGTATATATGACAAAAATATATAATACATAGGCTATGTGTATGATGTGTACATAGCTATATATATAATTTATAGTATATAATATATACGGTTTTCTATATATATAGTAAAAGACAGAAAAATTGTGTGTGACACCACGGGTTGAACCCAGAGCCTACACTGAACTACATACCTAGATCTTTTTGTTTTTTATTTTGAGACAGGGTTTCACTAAGTCTCTAAACTGCCTAGGTTGAGCTCAGATTTGCACTATTCCTGCCCCGGCTTCCCAGAGTGCTGAGATGACAGGTTGCTTTTTTTTAATGTACCATCATGTACCATCATGACTGGTTGCCTTTTTTTAATACATGTGTCAGAGAAACAATAAAGAAGTTTGTGTCTACTTATAAATTTATACACAACCCATTTTCTTCTAATTTGTTTGCAAAACCAACTAATAAAAGAAAACAGATTTATTAGACAAGTTTTCACAAGAGTTTTTGCATAACTGGGGTTTGAATAGATATAATTTTCTGAGTGCAGCCAATGATGTGCTTCTTATATTTGAATTTCTGTGAGCTGTTGAAGATACTAAAACAGGTTTGACAATAAACAATATTAGGAGGCCTGAAAATCACACCACCCAAAATATCAAACAAGAACTTTTAAAAAGTAGTGAAGCATATTCTAAGTATATTACTTTAAAAACTTTATTAGTAACATTTTTATAAGAGGAAATGCTAAAACACATTATAAAACAAGATTCAAAAAACCAGTATCTCTGACATTATTGTTATTAGCAACAATGCAGCTCATATTTTAAGAGTAATGTGTTACAATTTAATAATTTAAAATACATTGCCTCTAAAATATTGACATGTTATGTGATACATGTTTGACATACTTTCCTGAAGTGTATAAAATCACCAGTTTTTGAGCCATTTATAAATGTTTCATTTTATAAATGCGCTACTTGATCACTCCATTAACTAAAATAGTTGTATTTAATTTCTTAAATTTCTGAATATCAGTTATTGGGCCTCTGTTTTATCAGGACTATAAGGAAAATTATGATCTGAATGTTTTGTCTTCCACAAATTCACAAACTGAAGCCTAAATTCTCAATGTGATGATATTTTGAAGTTTGGCCTTCGGGAGGTCATGAGGTTAGGGCCCTCCCGGGTGGGATTCATACATTTATGAAGGGATAAAAACAGAGAATACTCCCATATTCTCAGGCACATGACAATGCAAGAGGAATGTGGCCATCTGTGAATTTTGAAGAGGCCCACACTGGACCTTGAAATGCCTTATTTCAGACTCACCCTCTGAGAAATAAATGTTAATTGTCTATACCCAGTATATGATACTTTTGTCTATATCCAGTATGTGATATTTCTGTTACAGGAGCCTAATAAGAGACAGAAATCTTTTAGTGTATTTTCTCAAGTGATTTTTCCATAAAAACATTTAAAATGGAATGTTGAGATCAGGCAATATTGTATACTGAAATTATTCAAACTGCTCCACATTAGGATTATGTACTCACAATTTATAAGCATTAAGTTGAAAGTTACTACATCAGAAAGTCTCGGAACGTTCACAACTTCTTCTGACCTCCAGATACTCATCAAGGTCTATGAATTGTCAGATAAAATATTTTCTAACCTCTTGAGGAGGAAAATCCTTTTAATGACTAAAGGCTAATGATTAAAAAAACAAAAATGAAAAGCAGATAACATTTGCCTTAGCAAAGTATGCAGCAGTTTCAAATAAATTAGAAAAGGAAAATTCCACCAACATTTTAAACCTTACTAGAAGGCAGACTCTTGAGCAGTTCGGGATCACAAGGTCACGGCTCATCCCCTTATGACCTCAGATTCCAAAGGAAGCAGCCTTTCTGCAAAAGTGGAAAACAAAATTGACAGCAAAAGCCTATCACCACTTTAGACAAGGAATTTTATTCATGCTTGACCTACTACTGATCTAACAGAATCATCGTCCTATAATACAAAGTGACTACTGCTCCATCTGATCCTCATAAGATGTTTCCCTTTGCTGAGATCTCATACCATCTAATATAATACTGCATGGTACCTTCATTAGTTAAAGTACAGTTCATTGTCGCTATCATTTTCATTTTATCATATGTTGTAATTATCAGCTGTCTTTATATCTCAGACACTACTTAGGGAATAAAGTTAAATCAAATGATAACTTGAAAAGCTATTTGTGTTATCTTAAGTAAGTTTCTCAATTCTTTGGACCACATTAGTAAAGAAGGAATAAGAATGCCTTTCTCATAGTATTACTTTAGCATTTTTAAAAGGTCTAGATCAAATCTAGCACCATATCTGATACATAATACATCACTCAGTGAATTATACCTGTTAGTGCTTTATAATTGATATTGACCATCAGCTTGTTAACATAGCCTTAAAACTATTTCTAACAGAAATAAGGAATGTCAAGTAATCAGATAGCAAATAAAATTTTTGTTTAAAAAACAGTGTACCTTACACAGTTCAGATTTTTTAAAAAAATCTATTTAAAACTGACAGTCCTAGACATGCGTGCACACACAGCAAGTAGTAAAAAAAGAAAAAACAAAACAAAACAAAACAAACAAACAAACAAACCAAAAAACCCTAAGGAACATGCTGTTTCTCAGCTCCCCAAATGGCAAGTGACATTACTGAATTTCACCTCAAAAGAAAATAACGGTGCAATTCAAAGTGTTCAAGACCATTGGCATTCAGTGGACACACCCTCCCTCCCCCCACACACACACTAGAAGACGTCCTTTGAAAGCTTGCCTTGATGACAGCAGCAGCCTCACCAGATCTCGCAGTCCAGTCTGCTCTGTGTTACAGACACCAAACTCAAGCGTTGTGCACTCCATAAGATTTTTACAAAGTAAAATTAAATAACATATTTAGAAGTGAATGGCAAATACCACCCAGATGCCTAGTAAACATGAAGAAGAAAAGAAGCAGAAGTTAAGTGTCCCTAATAATTGAAAATACTATTTTAGATACTCAGGTAAAATTTCTGCCCTCCTAGCTACTCACAAAGCCTGGTAAACTATTCAAGATAGAATTGTCTCATTCAAAAGCCAATATTTGATTCAAAAATTCAAGTTTTTCTACCTGTTTTTCCTTTCATCTGACTTATTCTTCATACCATGTCCATTAAAAGATCACCAAAACATTATTTTGCACATCAGTTAGAATTCATCATGACAGTCCTCTGTGCACAGAACAAAATCTCCAATTCCCAACATGAACCTTGTCTATCTCTACAATCTCATGTCCAAGTCACTTTTGTCTGAATTTATCCTATATTTAAGCTTGGCTGTTTATCTGTGTATCAAATATCTTTGCCTCATCCCCTTCCTTGGGTTTAAATTATTTTATGCTCTTTCATTATTAAATATCCTCTCTTTCCATCAAGACACTACCCAAGTCCTTTCTTTTACATAAATGGTTGAAAAATCAAATCTCAGGACCCATTTGCTAACTGAAGTTAGTAGATTTAGAAATAGCTGAGAGCTGTAGGACTATGGAGCCATTCTCGGCATCTGGCTTTCCAGAGAGGTCAGAAAGCTGAATTTTTATATGAAAATTCCTCATGATTAAATGATTTAACACTGTTGAACGTGCAATGAGACAACTCTGACCAACTAACTGCTATGTTTTGCAATTCTTGATTATTATTTCCAGTGAAGCTGCCTCACCCTGCTCATCAGCCAGTCACTGCCCGCGACGCTGTCCCCATCCAGGGGTGGCCATGCTGGAACCACCTCCCATACCTGCCTGCATCATTCACCTCTCTGTAAAGTTTCAAAGTATGGAGGAAGGAAGCAAAACACAGAATGACTAATATTAAATATCACTAACCAGAAGAATGAAAGCTCAAAATGTAAGTCACGGTCAGTTACAGAAAAATTAAATGCATTGCTGCACTGAGTTTGTGTCCAGAGGATCTCCCTTGCCCCACGTGTGCGGTCACAGTGTAATCCTTTCCAACGACCCCGCGGATTCACCAACTTCTTCCTCCTCCAAAATGCTGAGCATCTTGTTGTGAGCAGTCACCGCAGATGACTCGTATTTTTATCACGTTAGGATTTTCTTCCTTAACGAAGCTTTTTGGGGAGCCACATTTGATCTTCCCTATCATTCAGCAGTGACCCCAGGACTCCCCCAAAGTCTGCCCTTTATGTTTTATTGAGTTGTATGATTGTAAAAAATGACTAAAAATATGAGAAGGAAGCAAGAAGCAGAAATACATACATGGCTACAAAGGTTAAATCAGACAATTATTTCGAAGAGGGAACCATAAATCACACCACTTGCCCAAAGGAGCCCACACAGAGCTGTGAAGCTGAGTGTCTACAGCTGAGGCCAGGTTGTGGGTGCCAACCAGACAAACAATGTTTCCTTGGGAATTAAGTCCCTGCTTTATCAATTTAACACAGCCCTCTTGCATAACACCTGGAGACTTACCCTAAGTCAGTCCAAGATTTTATTGGTATATTTGATGGAAGTAAATGCAGTTAGAAAAAGTTTCATATTTGTAATTTATTTTTAAAAAAAATAAAAGAACCAGGATTTAAAAGTAAGACGATTTACCTTCACACGGGTTCTCATTCCTGCCCTGCTCTCTGTCAACCTTCATCATAAAAGAATGAATACAGTCATGAGGTCTGCACCCAAAACTGTCCCATCCCTTCACAATATGTTGCTCTATTTCCAACAATCTCATTACAATTCAGGGATTTCATTTCTTACAAACAGCATCTCCTTTGAAGAATGCTGGTGTGGTGTCTCGCATCATCCGTTTCTTTAATTCTGTCTTTATGATCTACTGCAGAGGAAAGAATGGAACACCAGGCTTTGGGTCATGCCAAGACCTCTCTGTCAAAGACAGCTTTTATCTACTAACATTCAAGGGACTTTTTCATGGTATTGACACAGGTCAACACTGGTGCTCCTGGCCCACAAGGCTTTGATAAGTGGCTTCACATATTTCTGTTCTCTTTAAAGAAAGAACTGCATTTGTGTAGGTTTTGGAAAGAGGAACTGTCCCCTGTGATGAGTCATTCAAATAGCCTAAGGCATCTACAGTTTTTAACAGCTGGGATCCAAAGACCTCTTGAAAGGGAAGCCCAAGTCCTGCCACTTAAATGGTCTCAGTCAGGCCAGAAGTTCCCTGGAGGCTTCAGAGAAGGAACCCAGCATGACTCAGTAACATCAGAAGCAATATCCTGCAAGGGTTAGTCATTGTCTCAAACAGCAATAACAGGGTCGATAATTTTTTGCTGAATTCGCCTAATATCGTTCTACCCCACTTTGTAAGAAACACTTAGATTTTTGTAGAATAAATCTATGTTTTAATTCCAAGTCAACCAAAGTTGCTACTTTAAAGTCTCAGCACCACACTTGTTAAGATACATTGATGTGATATTTTAATCAGGTGTCTTGTTTTTGTATTCCAATATTGTTAATCTGAAATATTAAACAACGTCCACAAATAGAAGTAAAAACAATCTTTGGACTACCATGTATCATTACTCCTACAGTTTAGCAGACTATTTTTGACCTTCAATAATGAGTGTTCCTGGAGAAAATTAGATGCAGTACATTTATAAAATGATACAATGTATATGCTCTGGACACTTTACTAATCACTTTCATGCTTTACTGACTTTATCTCTCACAATAGCCTGATGAGTCACACTCAGATACTATTCCAAGTTTAAGAGAAAACTAGGGTTGGAGAGATTGTTCAGTCAATGTCACCCAACTGGGACAATGAAGCAGGGATTTGGACCCAGCTGTTGGGGGCCCCGAAGTCTATATCCACACCACTCCATAGAAGTGCCATGGAATGTGCTGCCACAGAATGAGAACATCAACTGCTTTAGGTACATTTTTGTCACTGGGACAAAATACCTGACACCTACCAGTTACAGAAGGAAAGGTCGTTTTAGTTTATGGTTTGCAAAGGTTTCAGTCCACAGTCAGCAGGCTCTAAGGCAAGGCAACATGACAGAGGGGCGTGGCAAAGAAGGGACAGTCCATGGCACAGCATACAGGAAGCAGAAAGCCACAGGCCACAAGCCTTCTGGACTTTTAGCCCAACCAAGCCTACGGAATGGTGCCATCCACACCAAAGGTGGACCTTCCAATTATCCACACCCAGAACTATAATCTATCAGTGGAATAATTTAGTTATCACACACCCTATAGGGTCTCACGTAAGAGTTCATAAGATTTTGTGGGGATTTCTAGATGTAAGCCACAGCACCAACATTCCTATGCAGCTATTAAAACAACAAACTCAAATTGCTATGAGGTAAGGGAACCTGAATATATAAATTACAATGTCAAAATCAGGGTTTCACATCTCACAGTATTTCATCAAAAGGCCTACATTCAAGCAAGAGATTATATCATTATCTAAGCTAATGTTCCAGCTTCATGCATCTTACTGAATCTTCAAAATGACACTATAGGTGGGTTTGGTTGTCTTCATTCTTATAGAAGATAAGACTGAGACATGTCATATAACTTACGCAGGGAAACACAGATAATACACAGTAAAGCTGAAACACAAATCCAGATCTTTCTAGCTTCCAAGATCTATCTTCCAGAATGACCCAGGTTGGTCTTTGGTTAAAGATGTAGGGGCAGTGGTCGCTAGACAGAAAGACAATAAAATAGGGGACTCATAACATCTTCTGGCTAATCCTGACTAGCAGGAGTTAAAGTCAACTAAAGAAATTTCCCTAGGAAGCAGTTCAAGAACAGGGGTTGGAAATAGAGAAAAAACAGGTTAAAAGACATCAAGATAGCACAGGTGGCATAGGGGATTTACCAGATAGAGAAAGATCTGACTGGCAGAGCACCGAGAGAGCCAAGTGCACAAAGGATAAGCCATCCCACTTTCAGTAGAGCGCAGGGGAAGGGGGAACAGAGGGCTGACTAACTTTGGGGCAATCTCTTATTTAGTAAGTACTCACAATTATGCTATATACATGCATTTACTCTAAGAGCCACTATGTATTATTACAATAGAGACCCTCACACACCCTTGCTAACTCTAAGATAACTATGAATAATGTACCCTCTTGCCAACTCACCCACCCCAAGGATAAGGCCCTGAAAACCAGGTCAAGGACAAATAAACAGACAGAAGTAGCATGTAGACCTTTGGAAGGGAGGATGTAGGCAGAGATACCCGAAAGTCAAACAAGTTATGGCAAGTTCTGGGTAAGAGAAAGGTCCCTGACCCCCTACGAAAGGAGACAGGAACAAAAGGCCTAAGGTTTCCCCATCTTTTTGGACCCTCTTACCCTAATTTTTATCAGAGTTACTATCCTCCTTTCCAATAAAGTCTTTCTTCTCTCAAATTTTGTATCCTCAATACTTTACTGTATGGAGTTTATGAACCCCAGTGACCTGCCCACCTGAGGACACATTAAAAGACACTGGCTCTTTGTTATGGGCAGCACAGTGCATGACACTTCTGGAGAGTGGTGTTGATACGGACTGCAGAGCTCCAACAGGTGCATCCAGCTGTCCCAGCTGTGTGACACTGACCAAAGGAATCTCTTCAAGCCTCAATTCTGTCTTCCTTTAAAACTGGTATACTATAGTGAAGGATTCCCAGAGCTGTGATTAAGGGTACGACTCATAAAACATAGCAAAGATTAGCAGAGAGCCAGGACTGTGTGCATCATATTAACATCATAAATGGATTAAGTATACCCTGAAAACTCATGATGGGCAGCTAGTCACGATAGAATGACCCTTAATCTGGGATTCACTCCCTGTTCCCAGTGTCATCACATCACAGTGGCAGGGAATGTTGGTGGAATCCAAGTTTCAATGGTCCATTGAGAAGGGATGATGTTTAGTTATGGTTTCAGAAAACAAGTACCATCCTGCACTAAAGTAAGCTTAACTAAAAACAGTTCACATTTTTAACAGTTATTTTACCTAAATGTGTATTCCAAATGGATAGCATCAGTACCAATTTAAGACTAAGATTTTTATTTAAGATTTTTAAACAAATAGTAACCTAGATTAAACAGAAAGCTACAAAGTTCATCTTTGCCCATTTGCCAAAATCAATAGCTTGATAGGAATCTGTCTTAGCTCATTTTCTATTGCTGTAACTGGATAGTTTATAAAGAATAAAACTTTGTTTAGCTTGGTTAAGGAGGCTGAGAGGCCCAAGGTCAGGAGCCACACAACTGGTGAGAGGCTTCTTGCTGGTGGGACTCTCTGCAGAGTCCTGAGGAGGTACAGGACATAACATGCCAAGCAGAACACATATGACAGGACTAGGGTGGCTTTCATAAGGCCTACTCTTGCGATAGCCCCTTAACTCATTAATCTAACAATCCATGCAAGGAATAACCCACTCACAAGGGCAGAGCCCTCATGCTCTAATATTTCTTAATGGTCTCACTTGGTTCCAACTCCTGTTCAATAGGGCCTCGAAACCTGTTCAGTAGGGCCTCAAAAATAGCCCCCAAAGCTAACCATATATTTGGTACAAAGAAAATATCCAAGCTGTATTAACCAATACAAACTCAGTTCTCTGATCTCAATGCACTAGCTCTAGCAATGCAAAAAGCAAAACTGCTGCCCACTACCCAAGAAGCTGAGAGACCTTCATAACTCTTTGGTACAAAAACATGATAACTGGAATTTAAAGTAACAGTAAGAAAACACAATATATGTGAGCCTTTAGAATGTGGCAAGATTTGTAATGCTAAGCATAATATTAATTAATTGTTGAATCTCAAAAAGATGGAAAAAATACCTTAAGGAAAACAGGGAAGGGATTAGTAAAGGAAGGCCAAAGATTATGAATAATGAATCACAGAAAGAATAAAACTAATAAGTAAATCCAATTATTAGGTTCCTAAAATTAGAAAATAAAATACTGGCATGATTAATTGGGAAAAGAAGACAATGACAGAGAAATCACAAGCCAAACAGCATTAGAAAATATAACGGGAGAAAAGGACAAGCAGAAAAAATTAAATAATTATTAAAAACAAACCATATCTAGCATAACATACACTGTTTTCATTAATAAGATATAAGCATGAACTATTCATTTCAATGTATAATTAAAATTGAAACTTAAAAAATCCTTCTTTTGTATGCAATTTGTAATGAGTCTCATAATAGAACCTGGGAGAGACTCATATATAGCTTCCTAAGACTAATACACATTTCAAAAGAAATAAAGTGTCATGACTCTGTCTCTAAGAAAAGGTCAGTAGTTCGTGCAATCTTCATAAGGTGTATTCAGTGCTGTATTAGTTCAAAATAGTTATCAAGAGCTGTAAAGGATCTGAAATTTCCATGGTTTATAAGCTGAGGAGTTAGCCTGGTAGTCTCCTTGATGGTGGCTGGAGTTACGAGGTGCTTGAGTTAGTGGTGAAGGACTCACTGTAGGGCAGCACATCTGACAGCATGGGTTTGTTTTTGTGGGGGTCCTCAAAGCGGCTAAGTTCTAGGGGCAAACTGGAAGAGTCTAGGTGGGTACTGCTGCTCATGAGGTGACTTTCTGTCACAACTAAAACACTCTGAAACTGGGAAAACCTAATCTTATTTATTTTTATTAACACATGTCTGAAGTACATAATGCTTACATTCCTTGTGTGAAGTTGGTACATGTACTTACACATCTTAATTCCTTTTGTATTCACTTTTTCCCTTTCCCTCTATCCCTTAAGCACCTTCCCATCTGAGAAAGATCTATTTATCTATCTGTCTACTTCCTATTATCTATCTTTCTTTTTATTTTTTATTTTTATTTTAAAGAGAGTAAAACCAAGCAAAATAAAACAGAATAAATCCAATCAAAACAAACCAGTGCAAGTGACACAGGACTTCAAAACAATGTGAAATCAGCAATGGTTAACATAATGCCTCTTGTTGTCTTCAAAATAGCTGCAGATACCTTCAGACATAGTAAAATCAAACAAAACAGAATAGAATAGAACCAATAAAAACAAAATAATGACTGCAAAAAAACAAGATAAGAGTAAATTCAAAATGGCTACCATAATATATCTTCCTATCTTTGAAATAACTGCTCATGTCATTGGATATAATAAAATCAAACAACAAAACAGAATAAAACCCAACCTAACAAAACAATGAAAATGATACAGGACTTCAAAACAAGATGATAAGGAATTAACAATGGCTACCACCTTCAGAAGGAGATCCCCCCCATAGATGCTACATTGCGTATTGTTAACCTCTAAATAGATGATCAGACTACAGGCTTTAGACCTGCAAAGTCAGTGAAGCACTAAACACTATAAGCATTAGATTGCGTTTTACCTCAATAGCTATCATGGCAGCCTGTGTTTCTCCAGATCAGCAGATCACTTACACTGCGGGTGGGGGATTGGCTATTTTTGTTTCCCAGCCCATGTGCTAGAAGGGGCTGGCATCTGTCTCTCCCTCCAGCAGCCTTCACATGGCACTGATTCATAAGGAGAGCTTGCTTCTTGGTGACTTCTTGTTCTCTTCCCTCTCAGTCAACAAATGGCACTGACTCACAGGAAGAGGCTGGCATTTGGCTCTCCCGCCAGCAGCCCATGCATGGCATTCTATCTTTCTTTTTGCTCTTTATTTGATTTGCATTTTTCATATAAAAGATATTGATGCATGTGTGTCTGATTTATTTCACTTAACACTATGAACTCAAAGGGCATCCATTTACCCAGTTTCCTTCAAATGTCTCAAGTTTATCTTTCTTTATGGCAGAGTAGCAATCCACTGTGTGCAAACATTGCATTTTCTTTTTTTTTTTTTTTTTTTTTTTTTTTTTTTTTTTTTTTTTTTTTTTTTTTTTTTTTGTTTCTACCTCACAATCTCATGCCTGCCAGACAGGCGCTTAAGCCATTGAGCCAAACTCCCAGCCCTAGTTTTTTGAGGCAGGGTCGCACTATGTAGTTCAGGCCAACCTTGCACTCACATTGTAACCCAAGCTGGCCTTGAACTCACAACGGTCCTCCTGCCTCAGTGCTGGGATTAAAGGCGTGCACCACCACGCCCAGCTTGCATTTTCTTCATTCATTCATTGATGGACAATGAGCCACTTCTAAGATTTAGCTATTGTGAATTGTGCAACACCTCAGCATGCATATATCACTGTACTTGCAAGACTTTAACTCCTTGGGGAAGATAATTATAAGGAGAAGAGCTGGTCAAACAGGATTTCTAGTTTTAGTTTTTAAAGGAATCTCTATGCTGATTTTATAATAATTGTGTAGCAGCAATGCCATGACCAAGGACTAAGTGGCACCAAAGTTCAGAGGCAAGAATCAGCTCTACTACGCCTGTGGACCTGACCGGTATCATTCCTGAAGAAGCTGAGCCCTCACGGTTCAGGGAGTGAGGAAGTGGAAGTACAGAAGCAGAGCAGCTTGTTTTCGGAGGATTGGTTTTTAGTGTGCATCGCAAGTCCAGCCTTTTCTGGGAAACAGAAGCCTAATTAACATACACTGAAGTAAACTAGTAGTTTAAACAGGCGGAAACGGACACCATCTTATGTTTGGCAGAGGGGGTGGAGGTTTCTGTTACAGTTGTGCTAGTTTTTATTTCCACCAACAATCTAATCATCTTATATAAGCAATCTCAACCAATGTTTGCCTCTTACAGAAACATTATCTTTATTGTCCCAAACAAAATCAAAGCTGTCTTCTACCTAATACTATCTCTAGCTACCAAGGAGCTATTGTGCCTCTGCTCACCAGATACGCAGAAATAAAGAGACCTCCAGATGGCATAGGTCATACACAAAATATCACTTTCAAAAAGAAGTTCTCTGAACTTTTGGTTTGTTGTGAGACTAAATTCAAGATTCAGTTACAACTGAACATGATAATTTATGGAAAGCAATATGTACCGTATTCAACATATTTTTGGTAGGACTAAAATATATTACCTTAAAACTGGCTTACACATTCATTTGTGTTCTTGTCCCTACGAAGTCTTTATACCCAGAAATCTGCCACCTCTTTTCAGTGGTAAGAGGTATACATCTAAGTAACCTGACTAAAGGTATTTGCAAATTATTATCTAACTCTGTATGTTACACATATGACTTCTCATTTCTAAATAATGGGTCTTTCATTCTACTATGAGCACATACATAGTTTCCTAAGGTTGATAGAAAAAAATGATAAAAACTTTTTGAAAGGTGATTCATGTTTCATACCAGCTATAAACTTTGGCATTTGAGATCAAAAAGCAGCAACCACAATGGCTTGAAGTGCTGTGTAAAAGAGAAAGACCTAAGAGACTAGGGGTAAATCTCTGAGAACGAAAAACAGGAGAAAAGGCAAAGATATCTGGAAGGAGCAGAACACGAGAAAATAAATAAGGTGATTATGGAGAAAGCAATTCTCTCACCCAGCAGTTTGGCAGAGTAGGCAACATGACAGAATGACGGGTCAAGAAGCAGCATCGTGAGACACTTGGAAGAGCAGAAAGTGATGATCACAGTGAATCACAGTGCCAGCTCCCAAAGGACGGGTTAGGACCTCTCCTACCAGGTGGAGAAAGACTTACTGTCAGGACTCAGGATCTGAGGAGTGTCCTGCCGTTTGAAAGCACTAGCTCTAAAGGTTTTATCCCCTGTCCTGATGAAGTTGTCTGCAGCACACCTCGGAGAGGACTGAAGCCATCAGGTGCAAGAACTCTACGCAGTGGGGAGCAGCAAGGCCTGAAGTACAAGGGGGCAGAAACCTCAAAGGCTCAGGTTAAGGGGAACAGGCTTGCACATGGCGGTCACTCTGGGTCTGGATGCCTTCTCATTCAAACCTCGATGTCTGAGTTGTATGATATTAACACTCCAAATATATGTTTCTAGTAAGAACATCTACCTGTTTTATGTTCTAAATCTTGCCATGCACTCTAGAAATTGTTTTGTTTGAAATAATATCCATGAGAAATTACCTGGAATATGTACAGTTTAGAGTGCACCGATTTAAGTAAAATATTTATGTATAAAATAAAAAGTAGTTCAGGAAATAACATAGCTAAACTTTCATGAGTTTTCAGTGTTTAAATAATTTCTTAATTCTTTTACAAGTATTTGGATAATGAGCTATATTTGTGTCTTATATCTTGGAAATAAGCTTTAAAATTTTCTGCAATCTTCAGTTTCTTCCCTTCAAGAATCATTGTAGTAATGCATTAGAAAACAAATCAAATGAGAAAGTTATCAGTGCAGGAAGCTCTACATTTTCTAAGAACACACCACATAATTTTTATTAAGTATTTATTGTTTCAGCAATATGAGAGTGCAACACTTCTCATGATGGAATGTAGGTATTTTTTGTTACAATTTTAAAGTGTATCTGTTATTATCTCTAATTAGTGATCAGATCATTCAAGAACTGATGCTAAAGTGAAAGATTCTGTCTTCTGAATTCCTAATGACTGACAAGTTGAACCTACGGAAGAGACAGTTCATCATCAAGGACCGCGTGTGCCATACACAGCATCACAGAGTATGAATGCTGGTGCTGTGGTCTAGGTGATGTAAGCTGGTGCCAGGGATAGGAATGCAGTCTATGGGAAAGCTGATTGTACCATTGATAATAATATCACAGAAAAAAGGTGGGACCACCAGACGTGGTCAGATATAGTGCAAAGCTAGGCTTCAAACTATTCATTATTTGAAAAAATTATAAGTATCATGTTGGGGACTAACTGAATTAAAAATGCAGCCTGTGCCTTTGATTATAAGAACAATAGAGCAAATAGGGTAGAAAATGACAAAATGAATTATCTATGTTAAAACAAATTTCCTAAACTCATGCCACACACAATGGCTTATAGAGAAGGTGGAAAAGCTGTAAATATTGATAATTTTTAGTAAGCATGTTTCAGTCAAATTTCTGAACCTTGATTATTAGTCTGTTTGATACCCAAAGAGATAATAAGTAGGTCTCATTCTATAAAAATCACATTAGGCATGTCTACCAGTTCCATCTCTGACTCCTCATCTTCTAAAACCTCCTTGATGGGAGCCTTCTTGCTGTTTAAGTGAGGAAAAGCTGGCTGATCACATGAGTAGAAAAGGGCCCCTCACTGGGAAGTAGTATTGAGAAATGGCTGTGAAACCATCATAAAAACCATCTAGAGAATTGTCACTAGCTTTTTAAGACTCATTTTCATAGTTGATTATCACTCAAACTCATATAATCTACACTTAGGAAATACTCTTTCTCAACAGTAGTTTGAAAAATTCCCTCTGGACATAATAGCCTTCCTCTTTTCTTTCATTTCTAGACAATGCAATTTCAGTAATTTCCTTCCATCTTTTCACTCCTGTTTGGCACCCATTCTTTCACAGGAGTCTCTTAAAAATAAAGAATATAGAAAAATCATATATATATATATATTTAATAAAACAGAATCCTTTAATAGTGTATAAAATTGTGTGACACTTTTCAAAGTGTTAAGAAGGTAGCAAAATCCCAAAACTTAGTAACAAGTATTTCTCTAATTTTGTTCTATCATAATACTTTTTACTTAGATTCATTCCATCAATTTACCACTTACTGACAAGGTGCAAGACTCAATACAGCAAAATGTGGTAGTTATAAAAATGAAATCCCTAGCCAGGGGTGTAATTTAGTGGGACAGCATTTACAAAGCATGTGCCAAATACCAAAACATTAATTAATTAATTAATTAATTCCAGCTTTTTCTTTTAAAAAGAAAGACGAAGATCCAATAAAACTTACTGTGTAGTTGATATAGGATACATACTATAAGCATAGTTTAAAGAACCTAAGCTTCAAAATTCATCAAAACCATTACTGGATACTTCAGGAAGAGCTCTAGGGCTACAAAAGCATAAGCTACAGTTTAAAAAGTCTTAAAACATTATAATTTAGGTAAGGCTGTGAAATACTTGACAGAAACATGCGATTAAAAAGGAATAGTGGCACAATGCAAGCTATGCGGGTATTACTTCCCTTTTCCCGACCCAGGCTTGCTGTCTCCTTGCCTTTTGAATCCATTCTGGAGATTCTCTCCGTGCTTAACAACTTTTTCCTTCCATTCTATTTATACACACTTTCAGTTTCCTCTAAACTTATGAAGGGAAGGCTCTCTATTCTCTCCGGCCTTTCAAAGTCAGAAAATGAAGTAGACATTGTACTTGATTTACATTTTATTTATTAACAGTAAAAGCAAATTTTGTCTGTCCCTCACCCCTCTCTGTTGAGCGTTATCGATGAGACTTGAGATGAGAAGTCCTAACACGTAAGTGTGAAGTTGCCATAGCTATGATATGCAGGACCGTGATAAGTAACAAAAGCCAGAGAGGACAGAGAAGAGATGAGAAGAATCCTTAACACATCCTTTGAGAGACAAGCAGAAAGAAACTCAGCTCCCAAGAATCATGCATATTTCCTGAAGTTCCACTTTGTTTCTAGTATCTTGATAGTAAACATCCATATAACAAACTGCTTTTTATTTGTCTGTTCTCTCAGAAAAGAAATGCCCGATATTTAGATAATTATTTTACCCCATCCATTAGAATCCTGCCAATTCTGCGCTTCGTTGATTACCACCTGTCCCCAACATTGCTTTCTTCAAAAAACTTGGTTATTCTTAAAAATCAGCAAAGACTTCAACATATCATCTGACCAAACCCCCACCCCAAAACCTGACACTATCCTAGGTAGTTTTAATATCCATGTGGATAACTTACACAACAGTCTGCCTGCTTCATTATCAGTTCCCCTCATAACTCAGTCACCGCACCATGGCCAACTCCCACCCATCACTACTACCCCTAGAAACTGCTCCCATGCCAGCCTTACCCCTGAGAGTCGTGCTTCTCAGGACCAATGCCTCTGATGAATAATTCCATGGTCAACTTTCAGTTCTTGCTTTGCCTTGCTACAATATTCAGAATCATTGGCCACTGCTCATACTTTAAAATATTCTCCCAGGCTTTCAGACATCATCACTTCCTGCTTTCCTCTCAGTTCTCTGGATGCTTTTCTGAGCAATTTTGCACTTTCTTCTTGTATATGCTGTTGCTCCCTGAGGTTCTATCCACACTGCCTTCAGAACCTGTGTAAAGAAAGGAGAGGGATAAACTATCTCATTTAATTTAATTATTATTTCATGCCTGTGGTTCCCAAATTTGTAACCCAAATCCATACATTAAAATAGACATTTCTATTCTGTGTACTTAGATAATACAAATTCTGCTCCCCCATGCAAATATATAAATCCAAAGAACTAGCAGAACTAACAGCTTTGTTATTTTCCATTTCAATTTTTAGATATGACATAAAGCCTGGTTCTAAATATTTCTAATATATCAAGCAAACTCAAAACCTAAAAGAATGAGTATATGAGGAAGTCAATTCACCCTTCCCATGAGTCACCGGTAACTGTGGACTGGGAGGAGAAACAAGAAGTGCCCTTCCCATGAGCCAGCAGCAGCCATGGGCCAGGAATAGAAACAGGAAGCCAATTTGCCCTTCCTGTTTGCCAGTCAGCATGTGGGCTTGGAGACAAGAAGAGCTGAGCCCCCCTGGCCCTGTAATAAACTGGCTGATTTGGAGGAACACAGACTGAGCTCATAGCAACTGAGGTACAAAAACAACTTAAAGCTTGTATTGTTTGACTGACTTTGCAAGCCTAAAGCTGGTAATCTGAGCATCTATTTAGAGGATAATATGCACCATGGCAACTGTAGGGAATTTCCTTCCATCTTGTTTTTGAAATCCAATATTGTCCTCACTGTTTGTTTTACTCTGTTTTATTGTTTTGTTTCATTCAATTTTTTGTTTGGTTTGGTTTTATTCTGTTCTGTTTTGTTTGATCTTATTATGTCTGATAGTATGGGCAGCAATTCTGAAGATAACAAGAGGCATTATGGTAGCAATTGTTGATTTCCTACTATCCTGTTTTGAAGTCCTGTTTCACTCCATTGTTTTGCTTTGATTGACTTTATTCTGTTTTATTTTGTTTGGTTTCATTCTCTATTAAAAAAAAGAACAAGATATGAAAGAAAATAATTTGCGAGCATCCTTGAATTCTAGAATTGTTTTGTAGAATAACCAAGATAAGACATTTCATTGACTTCAGATGGCATTAAAAATTCTTATCAAATGTATATTGCCCTTATTTTATTTAAGTCTTACAACTATGAGAAGAAACTGGGCTTGCTATTCCTACACTAAGTGGATTATTCTGTCAGTAGAATCACTAGGTGACTTGATGTGCCCTTGTCCCATAACTGGATACCTACTGACTCAGATTCTCACATTGGTTAGTTCAATGAGCTCTGCACTAATGCCTACTCCAATTTTGTGCATTATGACTCATTATATCTTACCACAATTTCATCTGTTCTGGAGAGCAGGTTATTCTACAAGAATTTGAAAAGGCATATATATACTCGTCAGCTCCAGAACATTTCTGCAAACTACTTAACCATTGATATCAGCCACTGCAAAGTGCACATTTGCAGGAAATATGTTGATTTTACAGGAAAACACCTGGAATTTAACAGTAAATGCCAGATGTAATTTTCATCCTGGAAATAATGAAGTATACAGTTGCCTGGAATGTGATCTGACAGCTCAGCCTTGCCTGTCACCCTATAGGATGCCTTCTAATGAATCCTCAGAGCTAACTTACCTCACCTGGCAGAAAGTCATGTAATGCAGCTTTAAGAATTTCCTCAATGAAAAACATTAATTTTAGCAAGTAATTCAGGGTATTACTCTTTCTCTTATATAAATCACCTTTACTCTACATAACACTTAAATAGTTCCTTTGTCCCAGACTTTCAGAATCTTCACTGTGTCCCTCTCAGACAAATTCAATTTCTGCTGTGAAGACACTGAAAAACTTGATTCTGTGTCTGGATACCTGAAACTTGTTTCCTTTGAAATATTTCTGTATAGGAGTTTTGATTCAGGACCAATACCTAACGGAGTTCAGCATGTCCCCAGCTTATGTCTACCTTCATATTACATTATGTCATGCGTCTTTCCTGAAAACCAACTTGTCAAATGTATTTTGAAAATGCCTAACATATGATACAGGCAAATGCTAAGCATTTCATGACCTTCTGTGTCTAAGAAATGGGACACAATTTACAAGGTGTCTTTTGCTCATTTTCTAGTCAAGTTCTGTTGATTGAAGGAGGAAGGGTATTATTTATGTTTTTTGATACTATTTTTTCTTTAAAACTATCACAGAACCTTTTCTCAGGAAAAAATGGCAAGTTCCTCTATCACCAGTGTCCAGTAATATGCGTGTCAGAGTTGACCAGTGTGAGACAACAAGACAGAAAAATGCTGATTTAACATATGTCCTCTTCCAAAACCATTAAGTTTCCTTTAAAAGAAATTTGCTTCTCCTCTTTATTTCATTTGGCTCAAAAGCAAAATTGGTACACTTTTATTCACCACTGGAGATTAACTTCTAATAGAATCATTAGAGTATACACCCATACAAGAATCATTTGTCTGTGCTTTAGAAAAAGGAGAAGTGAAGATTAAAAGAGAAATTGATACAGATCTTCCAAATACTTAGAGTAAGACTAAAAATTACATTCTTGAAAGTTTTTTTTACCAATTTAAGTAAAAATGATGAAACAGGTCTGTACAAAGAAAATAGACAACACAAAGAACCATTAGCAAAAGCAGCAAGAGCTTTGGGGGAATAAATCAGACCAAGCCGACAGCTTTTCAGTGAAGTTCTAATACTGATGAATAAAGAACAAAGAATATACCTTTTATGTTCTGAATATATATAAGAAAATAATGATCCTCTGTGATTCAGGTGTTCCAACTACACAAACATTGGAATAATAATGCTCCCGTTATAAGCAGGACTTATCCCCCCAAATAATAGATTTCAGCTGTAATTTTCCACATTCCCAGATCAAAAGAGAAAAATTATATGATGATATCATTATATTTTAGATAGGGGTATTAGCACTACAGAGTCTTGGGAAACAATACTCAACAGCTTGTTCACAGCCACTAAAATTATGAAAAATAAGTCACTTCTAAAAATTACTGGTGACATATTTTTGCCTTGATGTAAATTCTCTCCGGTGATAAATCACTAGGTAGCCATATAGTAATCAGTCACCGTTACTGCCTGTGTTGCTCTACTGCTATGAAACCAGCCTTGTGATTCATGTTTTCTCACTTTTGCTTCTTTGTCAGTCTTGTCTTCTCACATACTCCTTCCGTAACACTCATTCATACTCAAGGTCTGCTGAGATAGCCAAGCACTGAGGTGCCCGAGGCCATCACCTTTTAACCTCCCAGGCAGGGTACCCCTACCCACACAGTTTAACTTTGCATATATAGACAGAAAAGTTTCCTTAGTATTTTCTGTTTATCTCAGATATCAGGAGATTAGAAGAAAGGAAAAATTTTTGTTAAAGTGGCTTCAAAATTTAGTGAGCCAAGTACCCCCCTAGAATGCCTTCCTAGATGCTTATTAGCAAAGTAATGGTAGTGTTTGATAGTATATATGGAATGTATCATGAAATGCAAATCAGTCCACATTCATTATCTCATTTGGTCTTTATGAGATTTCCATATGCAACAGGAATTATTATTATCCTTATTTATTGGCAAATGAATTGAAGTTCAGTGAGGTTAAGCATCTTTTTTTGTTTGTTTGTTTGTTTTTGTGTTTTTTTTGTTTTGCGGCACCGGGGATTGAACTCACAACCTCGCGCCTGCCAGGGAGGGCAGGCGCTTAAGGCACTGAGCCAAATTCCCGGCCCTGGTTTTTTGAGGCAGGGTCGCACTATGTAGCTCAGGCCGGCCTTGCACTCGCGTTGTAGCCCAAGCCGGCCTCGAACTCACAACGCTCCGCCTACCTCAGCCTCCCGAGTGCTGGGATTAAAGGCGTGCGCCACCAAGCCCGGCTTGAGGTTAAGCATTTTGGCAAAGGTAAATCACAGCTACACCATTATTCATATTTTATCTAAATTAAATTCATCTAATAAGACTGACAGTAGTTGCTTTATCCCTATACTAGCTGCTGGCTAATTCACAAAACTAACTTGTCAGTTTACACTTGTGACAAAGGCAATAAGGAAGCATAAAACTAGTAATTAAAGAAAGGGAAGTGAAAGCAATGTATTGGAAGAAATGGAGAATATAGTCAATTGTATTTGTGAAAAAATATGCACAAAAAGTCAATGGGAAGAGATAGTAAAACAGTAATAAAAATCCAAGCAAGCATAATTTTTAAAAGAAAAAAGAAACAATAAAATTTTAAAATATATACAATCTTACTGATACACAAAATGCAAGAAGTCTAAGCTAAAACACATAAAATCAAATCCAGCAGTCAATTTTAATTGATGCAATCATGAGAATTTTGTCAGTGTAATTCAGCATATTCACAGAACAAATGAGAAAAAAAATACAATAACATCAATATATGTAGAAAAAGAAGACACCCAGACACAATTTTTTAAAAACTCAGCTAACCAGGAATGGAAGGGGACATAACTGATTTGAATGTTCTTAACCTATTGTAATAGTTACCTATGAATAGTACTCCAAAATGCACTGACTTAAAACAATATGCATTTATCATCTCACAGTTTCTGTGTGGTAGGTGTTAGAAATGGCTTATGCGGGTGATTCTGACTCAGGACCCATCATGAGATTGCAATGAGGGAACTCGGATGGAATTGCAGACTTTTGCCAATGTGATGTAGGTGAAGGACTCCTTCCACGATGGCAACTCACATGGCTCTTGGTTAGAAGCTACAGTTTTCTCCACATGGGATCCTCTGAGGCTGTTCATGACATGACTGATAACCTCACCTAATGTGAACAATGCAAGTGAGGGGGAGAAATCGTGGTGCCATCTGTGGCCTAACTGTCGAAGCCATACACCCTCATTTCTACCGCATTGTACTGGTCACATACAGAAACTCTGACAGAAATTGGAGGGCACTGCACACTGGTGTGACTATAGGTGGGGGGAGTCCTTGAGGGGTATGTGAGAGGTTGCCTACTGCCGGCATCTAGCCAGAATATACCATGAAAATTAGCCTTTGCCAGTTAACACTACACTGAAGGCCCTGCCCAACATAGTGAAGCACGAGAAAGAAATGAGGACTGGTAATAACTTAATGAAGCTGGCATCATACCAGATGAAATGACTCCATAGCACACTTAAGAGTAGACTGTGAGGCCAGCCCACATGACTTCAAACCTGACTTTACTCCTAGGTGACCCTGGATGCGTTACTTTATTTTCCTGTGCCTCTGTTCCTTCTCTGTAAAATGCAGCGGAAAGAGTAGCCATATGTAGTGTTACTGTGAAAATGAAAATTATCGATATTATCTTTTAGAGCTGTGCCTAGAACACTCCTGGCACAGAGAAAGAATGAGTTTTGTTAGTTTCTCTTATCTTAATTAACAAACAAAATTCAGGAAAATTACTAGGATAAAATTACAAAGAAAATTAATATTTCTAAAACTATCAAACACAAAATAATTTTAATTTTAAATAAAGATCTCACTTGCAAAAAAATCATATCTAAATATAATTCTGAAAAAACACATCAATATTTTTATAAGTAAAATTATTAATGAACAAAAAATAACAGCCAAGTCAGTGGTGAGTAGTGCCACATTATTAGCTGGAAAGACTCTAATGCACATGTCATTTCTGTTTTCCTTAGCAGTTGTACTAAACTATAATTCCACCAGTAGTGTGTGAGGGTTCCCATTCTCCACATCTTTACCAGTATTTGTTATCTTCTGTCTTTTTTATAAGAGTCACTGTATCCAGAGTTGTTGTGGGTTTGATTTACATTTCTGCGATGAGTAGTGGTGTGGAACATTTTCACATACTTGTTGGCCATTTGTATGTCTTCTTTTAGAAAATTAAAAATAGAATTACCAAGGATCCAGCAATCCCACTGCTGGTTACATAGCCAAAAGTAACAAAATCAGTATGTTGAAAAGACGCACACACTTTCATGTTTACAGTGTCATAGCACTACTTAAAATAGACAATATATGAAATTACTATGAACTTTCCATCAACAGATAATAAATGGAGAAAGTAAGTAGAGCACACGTACATAATAGAACATCATAGGGTGAAAAATAAGAAAAAATCCTGTAATTTGCGGCAACATGGTTGACCCTGGAGAGCATTGCTTGAGTGAATAAGCCACACACAGACAAATTCCAAATGATTTATACACATGTGGAGTCCAGAAGAACTGGAATTCTTGAAGGAAAAAGCAACACAGTGGTTACTAGATATTGGGGAGGGTAGAGGAAAAGCTTCTGGGAAAGAATAATTAATAAATACAAAGACAAGTGGTTAGGAGGAGTAAACTCTGGTGCACTGTTATACAGAACAGTGATGACAATTTTAAAATATCGTGTCATATAAACCAAAATAGAAGAGAAGATTTGGAATAGTCTCATAAAAATGATGAATGCTTGGATGATGAATGATCTAAATATTCATTGCATAATGTATGCCTGTACCAAAATATCACACTGAATCACTCGAACATGTACAGTTATCAATTGTCAATAAAAATAATTTTTAAATATTTTAATTCTATCCAAATTATAATTTCAGTACAATTCTAATAAGAATTCCTAGAGTCTCGACTTTAATTTATTAAATACTTTTATTGAGTTTCCAAAGGTCACAGTCAGACCTCTTGGTACTGAGAGTATAGCCTTAAGTAAGACTAGCTATGTTCCTGACTCATGAAGCTACCTTTTAAAGACATTTACTTTGCTCAAAGTTACTTTACTTGAAAGTAACGAACTCACATAAACTAGAATAATGAGGGCTGTGAGAGGAAAATAATGAAGTAGTAGAGTGATTGGAAGAATAAAGAAATAGCTGGGAACCCAAGAACCAGAATTTAGAGTATGTACAGATGAGTACTATACTGAGAGTCAGAGGTTCTCTCAATCATGATTATTCTGCCTCTCTCTCTGTGAAAGTTTAGTCCATCAATTCATCCACTCATTCATTTATTCAACCAAATTTACTGAGCTCCTCTTAGTTGCCAAAGCAAGTTTTCGGTGTGGCCAACTCTGCAGTTGCAAAATCGGCAACGTTTCCTGGTCTCATGGAACTTACATACTATTGGAGAAAGAAAATGACAAACAAATGACAAAAAGAAAACACAAAATATTAAAAAATGATATGGCTCTTAGTTGATCCTTCATCAAAATTTAAATAATTTGGTATACCAAGGGAATTCATAAATGGTGTAAAAAGATATTTAATAAAATTATAGAAGATAAGTACAGGGTATATCTTAACCAAAGCTCTTGCAAAATTTCTCCTAACTCCTAAGACTAAATGAAGAGCAAGTGGAAATAGGCAGAAAACATGTGCAGAAAATTTATCGAAACCCTTGTGACAAATAAATATGAACAGCTTGTCAACTTCATTAGCAATAAACAAGACAATATAAAACAATGACACGACTATTCGTCACAATAAAACTCATAAAATTAAAAAGCTGACAATGATGTTCAAAAACAGAAACTTTCAAACTGATAGCCATAAAATTCATATAGCTTTTGCAGAATAAATTGGTAATACGTAGGAAACAGAAAATTCACTTGCACCTAATCTAGTATTTAAAAAAAACTTTCAGAACATATACTTAATTCACATAATGTACCAAGACATTTAATAAACTCTCACAGATAACTGGAAAAAAGTAAAAATATATAAGAGGGGCATCAAATATTGCAATGTAGTGCAGACATTCGGTGAGATACTATGTCAAAACTAAAGGGAGTTAAATAAATTCGTATTGGTAAATCTCAGCAAAAATAAATTTGTGAGTTGCTGAATTAAAAATAAAAACAAACATCCAATTTCAGGATGGTATTGAATGGGGCGACTTAATCTACTTACATTAAGAAACATATACACAAAGATACTATCTATTGTTTACGGTTGAGTTCATACTTAATAACAGGATAAAAATGCTAAAGGACAACAAAAAAACATGTTTTCTCCAGCGTTCAATGAGCGTTGGAGGATTCCAGCTGATGTAGGACAGTTGCAGTAGATGGGAGGGAAAGATGGGGAGGGCCACCCATGGTCACAGGCGTTAGGCAGAGATGGAAGCCTAGGTTGTGGGATACTGGGGCCATTAGTTGATGCATGGAAAGGTAAGAGCAGAGGGAAATAGGATTAGAAAATAATTTGAAACTTTTTCCAACAGAAGAAAATATGGTTGGAAAAAATTGAAGATATTTAGACAACCCAGTCAGTCTCAATCTACCTAACAGAGGGCAGGGGGTTACTGATACTCCCAGTCGGGCACTAACACAATTTAAATCCTTCTAGAATGATTGACCTAGGAACTATGTGAACAGTGAATTTAATTTAAAATTAGAAATTTGAGGGCTGGGAATGTGACTCAGTGGTCAGTGGTCAAGCATGTGATTAGCATACAGCCACACTCGTTTCAATACCAAGCACAGAGAGAGAGAGAGAGAGAGAGAGAGAGAGAGAGAGAGAAGGAAAGGAGAAAGGGAGAAAGGCAGGAAGGGAGGAGGGGAGGAAGGGAGGAAGGAAGGAAAGATGGAAGGACCAGTCCTAGAGATAAATGCCACTTTTCAATAACTCAGGAATAAAGAAATACTCGACATGATTTCCAATACTCACAATCAGAATGGAAAGGAAGAGACAGATGAATGGGTTTTCACAAAGAAAGACTAGGCAAGACTTATTGACTGAGAAAAGAAGAGGTCTTGTAGACTGAATATTCAAGTTCTCCCAAAACGCATATGTTGAAGCCTTACCCCCAGTGTAATGGTATTTGGAGGTGAGGATTTTGAGAGGTAATTAGGATTAGATGACTTCATTGAGGCCCTTATAAGAAGAGATATCAGAAAATGGTCTGTCCCCAAACACTCATAAATATCAATGATTTCCTACCATCTGTTAGGCAGGTTGAGACTGCTGGGTTGGCTAAATCTCTTAAAATTTTCCATATGAGCATATAGTATAATGGTAGCTCCCTCCAAATCAACAAAAAGACCTTAAAATGGAAATTACCTCAATGGAAGCTTGATATTGGACTTCCCAATCTCAGGAACTATGCTAAGGAAAGTCTATCATTTAAGCTACCTAGTCAATAGATTTGTTGTTATAGCAGCTGGAGTTGACCAAGACAGTTTGGGTCAAATAAAACTCAAGGTTTTCAGTTTGCTTTCACAGGAAATAAGAATGACTCTGATAGTGGGCATGTAGGAAGCCAATTTAGATGTGGAGAAACCAATCTGAATTCAGATAATTTAGATCAACTTTATCTCTATGATATGTAAATTATGTGACTATGTCTTGTGTATTAAAAAAATGTAATTGAATATAATATGAGAAATACATGAGTATGTATTTTTAGAATGATCGGCCAATGACTTAACATTTGGAAAAACAGGATTAGTAAAGCTATAAAAATATACAAAATCATTTGGAACTCTATGCTACTAGTGTGTTTTTATTTATTCTCTAATGATGTTGGTAACAAGCTTGTCAAACAGTTTTGCTACAAGGATTTAAAATAGTATGCTCAAATTGGTTAGGTTTTTATTGCATTTTATTATGATATGCCAGTGACATATGAAGTGTGAATATTTAAATGTCTGCAAAGAATTATTACAGTGAAAGACACATTGCCATTAATCTCCTTCCAAAGATTCCCCCTTGCTTCAAATACACTTATCATTCTTACCACTTTCTAAAGCAGTTCAGGAAATCCTCTTTCATTAATGTCTACATATTTTTAAATTTTTTATTAGCATATATTTGCAATACTTAATGAATAAATTTATCATGGAGTGTTGGTAGGTATACATGTGGCATCTTGATCCCTATGATTTCCCCTTCCTCTCCCCTCCCTTCTGTCACCTCACATCCCCAGATTCCTTTCCTTATCTCCACAAAGAGTATCCTTACCTATGCGGTTGTGGCTGTCGCAGTGTCCTGAACTGATTCTAACATTTCACATTCACGATTATTTTGACTCTGGAAAAGTCTCAGAAGTGGCAGATTCAGTGATTAGGGTGGATGAAGGCAGACTGTAATATTTAGTTTTTTCCCATATTTTTTATTCATATGTGTTCATGATACACAATAAACACATTCACCATGAGAAAATGGTACATATATGTATCACATCTTCATTGTTTTTACTTCCTCATCCTCTCCCCCTCCTCCCATCTCCACAAAGTCTATCTTTCTGGTTTTTATCATGTGTCTTTTACTTTGCTCTTGAAATTATTTATACCTTCATTTTCTCAAATAAATTATGAGACCTTAAGCATTCTGTGTCTAATTTGTTTCACTTTGCATTATGGTCTCAAGGTGCATTCAATTTCCTATAAATGACTCAAGCTTAGTCTTTTTATGGTTTTATGTGTGAGTATACTCCATTGTATATATGTGCTACCTTTTCTTTAGTCAGTCATCTGTTTCTGGGCATACAGGCCACTTCAAAGTCTTAGGTATTATAAATTATGCTGCTATAAATGTAGTTATGGGCATTTATCACTGCAATATGATGTCTACATTGCTGGTGGGGCTTTAAACTACTACAACTACTATAGAAATCAGTATGAATGTTCCTCAGAAAACTAAAAATGGAGATCTCATTTGACCCAGCTATACCTCTTCTGAGTATCCTATTATACCATGTTTTCATTTTACAGAAAGTGCCATAAATGTTTGATCAACACCATGTGTTCAAATAATACAGTGAATGTTTAAATAAATATTTCTTATAGTAAAAGACACATTGACTTTAATTCCCTACAAAATGTTCAAAATAGTCTCCCTTGCTGGGAACACATTTATTCCATCGTTTTCAGAAATGTACCTTTTACTGTAATAAGCTTTTTAATCCAAAATTTCACATCTGTATCATCTTTTGTGTGAAGGATACTCATTCAATTCAATATTTTGAATGCTCAATACTCGACACTCATTTAAATCAATATTTTTTCATTGCCAAAATAAATAAGGTAAAATAAGGCTTGTAGGAGGTTTCTAAAGAAGTAATCAGCCAGGTACTATTCTGACACTGCATTAAATCTTCAAGATTAATTTTCTCTGACTAGATCTGAGTTTTGTAGGATGGCCTTTGAATGATTGATAGAAGCCTATCCAACAGCAATCCACCTACAGTGTCACCTAGTATCCACGTGACGAAACTTGCACAGCACCTTTAGGAATTTAGATTTCAACGGTTAGAATAAGGAACTTTTCCTTGCTCTCTTTTACTGGTATTTTATCAAAACTGACACTATTTCTGTATCTGGTCTGATAAGGATATTTATCACAATAAGTTGAAATAAAACAGGACGGACTTTTAGCTCCTTCAGAAAAGGATAAAAAACAAAAACTAGTGTCATCAAAATCAACTATCAGCTATTAGTAGGCTGATCATCTTTATAAAGTTAAAAATGAAAATTTTTAAACAGAGGATATCAAATCATCTACTAGATATTTCTGCTACATTCTGAGCATAACAGATTCTGGTGGAAGCTTGCTAGGCAACTAGACTAGAATCATCCACAACAACCCTAGGTAATGGAAACTTCCTGTACCATAGTTCAAGAGTACTATTTTAATTTGAGTACCACTGGAAGCCTGCTCTGAGACAATGCAAGCCATTATTTGGGTGACGATTTCAATAGACACAGATAAGTGTGATAAATGCATCCAAATCACCTGGGAAAGGGCCTCATGGTAGACAGAGTCATGAACGTAGAAGCACATGTGGAAGACAGAATATGAAAAGACAGGAAGCCAGAGAGATTCAGGTTAAGACCTACCCTTTTTATAACAAATTGTTTATACTTTCTTAATCAAGGTTCTATGAAAACTAAATTAATCTGTTGTGAGGGCAGTATCCCCAAAGACCCATCTTCCCACCAGCACCCACCACTTCCAGGATCCTTACTTCTACACTGCCACATTGAGGATGGAGGTGCTAGGAAATGACCTTGGGGGACAACTCCAACCAAACCCAAACCATACCATTGGAGAATGAAGTTTTGTTTACCACTCCATCTCCCTGGTTACACTAAGAGGGCTCCTGAAGATAAACTTTCATCTAACCCTAATATGCAGCAGTGAGTATAAAGTAAATACTCCATGATAACGCTGTAGGGGGAGTAAAAAAGAAGGCCACAGGGAGGAAGAGCAAGCAACAAGTGTGGAGGACAGGGGAAGAAAGGTACAGAGAATGGAAACCATATTAAAAATGCTAACCTTTGATTAGCTCAGTGTCTTGCTTAGGCTCTCCAGGAAGTCAATGCTGGCAAAAGGCTGGGTGCATGTAGATTTGTGAAGTGCAATAATAGCTATATTGGACAGGAAAGAAGGTGATAAAGGATATGATATTAACACAGCAAGCACAGTAGACCACTGCGGTGGGTGACTGGGAAATTTTTGGAAGCAGTGTGAAATGAACATTGCTTACTGGAAGGCTGAGGGAGCCAAAGTGTATTCTGCTCCACACCATTCAGTCATGGGTTAGGGGCTGCCTTGGGACCATTTGCTTCTAGTGTGCTGTGTAAAGGTCCTAGATGTTAGATGTCAGGCTGGTAGAAGAGAAATGACAAGGAGATCCCAGCAGATGTGGATAGAGCGCTGACAGCATCTGCTACACTCTGTTGATCAAAGAGAAATTTCCATTAAACTATGTTGAAGAAAGAAAGAAGTCAAGTTGGATTATGAAAATGTCATATTCTCAGTGTACCAGTCAACAGATCTTACTCTGTTACGTTAGAAGAATCTATCTCACAATATTCAGTATTGATTGGCCCAAGGCAAATTTTAGAATAGGTATCATGATGAAAAAATTGTACCTAAGCCTCATCAACACCAAGTTTCCTTGGAGAGAGTCAATTGCTTGGCTCAGTCACCTTGAAGGAAGTGAGAACACAAAATACCCAAGAAAAAGCATGGTTTTATGGCCCAGGAAAAGCTTAGGAGAGGCAAAGGCTCTTTGTGGTTTCCTATGGTCATTAGCAAGGAACTAATAATTAAAACAAATGCAACTTCCTGGATCACCCACTTTCAAAGAATGACTAATCAAGGTGATTGTGAAACAACTTGTGAAAGTATTCTCCAGGCACTTAATAAGGGAAAACGTGTCCTAATAATGTTTTGCGTAAGCTAGAAGTATTCATTGTTAATAGATACATTTCCTGCTAATTTAGAAGCACTGTTTTAAGTATCATAGAAATACAAAAAGAAATACATACAAATGCATGGAAGTACACACCTAGAGATACATTTCTTTCCTTTCCAAATATTTGCAGTCATTTCCAAAACCAGTTAATAAAATCAAACTTCAGAGCACTGTATTTCATGATTCTTTAGCCTCAAGTAAATGTCTCTGTGAGCAGGTCATAAAGCTAAGCATTCTGCAGAACACAATGAAGAAAATAGACTCACTGATTTCAAGAAACGGATGGCCTAGTAAAGGAGATAGCATGGGCACACAGAAAACAGAAGAGTTAAACATCAACACAGAAAGTAAACTACAAAAGTGAGCGAGGCGAACGTCTATTTTATGTGAGGGAGATGAGAACTTCAGGGTCAGGAGGCAGCTGAACACAACATTATTTGCAGGGTTCACGATAAAGAGAGGAGAAGAGCACTCCACGGACACAAATGAAACAATGAGATGATGGAAAAATAATGGGACACACTGCAGACACGAGCACAGGGTTCAACTGAACTGACGCATGTAATACACACAGAAGGAAGAAAACAGAGACGGAACAAGCAAAAATTTTATCCTATTCTGTAAGTTGTCTCTTCACTCTGTTCATTGTTTCTTTCATTGTGCGGAAGCTTTTAATTATTTAATTTGCTGATTTTCGATATTATCTCTCCACTATTGAAGTTCTCAGGATGTCTTTGTCTGTGGCTGTGGCTTTAAGTGTCTCCCCTATTTTATCTTTCAGCAGTTTTAATGTCTCTATTTTTCTATCTAGGTCTTTGTTTCCCTCTCATTTGATTTTAGGACAAGAGGAGATATAGAAATCTAGTTTTAATTTTCTTCAAGTAAATATTCAGTTTTCCCAGTACTATTTGTTAAAGGGGCTGTCTTTTCTCCCAAATATGCCTCTTGTTTCTTCTCTCAAGAATGAAATAGCTGCAGGTGTGTGGAATTGTTTCTGTGTTTTCTGTTCCACTTCACTGGTGTACATGTGTATGTTTGTACCAGTGCCATAGCATAACTTAATTATAGTATTGTGATCCCTCCAACTTATTTATTTAGTTAGTTAGTTAGTTAGTTAGTTAGTTAGTTAGTTAGTTAGTTCAGGATTATGTAAGCTACTCTGACTTTTTTTCTGACCTCATATGAATTTTAGAATTATGTTTTACAGTTCTGTGCAGAATTTTGTTGGTGTTGTAGTAAGGATTACACTAAATCTATCGATTGCCTTTGATGATGCTACCATTTTCATGATATTCTTCTGATCCAAGAACAAGGACTATCTTTCCATTTTCTAATGTCCTCTTCGGTTTCTTTCTTCAGAGTTTTGTAGTTTTTATTATAGAAGTCTTTCACCTCCTTGGTAAGGTTGATTCCTAGGTACGAAATTTTTTAAAGCTGTTGTGAGGAGAATTGTTTTTCTGATTTCTTTTTCAGTGAGTTCGTTATTTGAGTACAGAAATACTATTGACTTATTCATGTTGATTTTGTATGCCTCTTTACTAAATTGTTTATGAGATCTAAAAGTCTTCTGGTGACTTTTTGGATCTTCTAAAAGGAAAGCATTACATTATCTACAAATAAAGTTAGTTGGACTTTTTCCTATTTAATTTTAGTTGACAAAAATGCACATGGGACATAATAACATGACCCAGTCAGCCAGCAGGGTCCTGGGGGGAGAGGGGACAATGAGAGATTAAGAAAAACCTAGACACATACTAAAAGGAAAGTTGGTACCGGATGGGACCTGATCTCTCTGATGGAGAGGCAGTGATAACCCAGCACAGTCTGCATCTTTATTTATACACAGTAAAAAGGGAGAAGCACATGACAGGGCCGAAAGTGCAACATCTCAGTGTTCTGCTGAGAACACTGAAAGCGAAACATTCTCAAAGCTATCTTTGCTGTAGTTAACAGGGAAGAACACCAAGGCCAGACACCTGTTGATATGCCACTGAGCTAGAGGTCAACTTGTTTACATGGTCTGCCTCTGACAGCCCATGCCCCCAGGACCAGCTTTGCTCTGGTCCCAATAACTTGTCCACATGGCTCCCCTCTGGTACTCCATGTTCTTGGGGCTGGCCTTGCTCTAGCCCCAAATGTATAGCTGAGCTCCAGCTCAGCTGCTCTCCACAATATGATGTGATATTTTTATATATATATTTATTGTAAAGTTGTTAAATAATGCTAAGTAACATCACCTCACATACTTTCCTTTTGTGGTGAGACTATTTATAATCTACTCTTCTAACAACTTCCAAATATACCTTGTGACTACAGATAATCACTATACTGCACAATATTCATAGAACCTATTCTTCTTGTCTTACTGAAACTTTGTACCCTTTGCCCAATACCTCCTAGTTCCATTACCCCATCCCAGCTCTCGGTAACCCAACATTGTGTCTTCTACTTCTACAAATTCAACTTTTTGAAATTCTATAGGTAAATGAGATTGATCAAGTACTACTTGATTTTCCTTTTATTATTTTAAAGAGAAAAAAAATCATGAAGCAAACAAGCAATCAAAAAACAACAACAAAAGCAAAATGACAACAACAACAAAAATACAATAATGATATAAGATTTCAAAATAAAATGATAGGAATTTAACAAAGGTCGTTATACTGCATATTGTTATCTTCAAAATAGTTACACAGGTTGCCAGATAAAGGCATGCAAGACTGATCAAACAATATAATTTTCCTTTGAGAAGTTACTTTCCATTTTACTATATCTATTGTGACTTTTGGATCTTATTTATTCTTTCACTAGCTTATTACTAGTTTATTACACTAGTGAGACAATTTGTTGTTTTTACATTCAAGTCTTCATTTCACTTATGAGTATGGTTTCTAGTTACATCCATTTAACTATAAAAGCCTCAAGTTTATCATACTTTATGACTGAATCATAGTCCATTGTATTAAAATATCACCACTTTTTTTTAACCATTCCTCTGTTAATGGGTATTTGGGCTCTTTCAAAGATCTGGCTATTATGAAGTTATCAACATGGGTGCATATATATCACTGTGGTATTATGTTTTCAATTCTACTGGGAAAATACCCAGAAGGGGAATAACTAGGTTAAATGGAACCTCTAATTCTAGTTTTTAAAGGAATCTACACACTTATTTCCAAAGTGGTTATACCAGTGTACACTCCCACCAAGAAGTTCCATTTTTCCCACAGCCCTGCCAGAATTTGTTATTGGTTAATTTCTTGATGTTAGCCATTCTTTCTGGAGTGAGATGATATCTCAGTGTTGTTTTAATTTGCATTTCTTGAATGATCAAGGACGTTGAATATTTTTTCATGTATCTATTTCCCATTTGTATTTCCTCATCTAAAAATTGTGTATTCATCTCAGATGCAAATTTTTGGATTTGGTCTTTAAATTTGGAGGACTTGATTTTTTTCAATACTTCATACATTCTAAATAAAAGCCCTTTGAGGAACAGTTGGCAAAAATCTTTTCCCACACTGTGGGTTTTCTTTCCACTCTGTGGGTGATTTTGTTTGATGGCAAGACTTTTTAATAAGATGAGATCCCAGTTGTTTATTCTTAGAAGTACTTCCCGTGCAGTTTGGTTTTTGTTCATGAACTCTTTGCCTGCCCCATCCCCTCAAGATTTCTACCTACTTTTTCTTCCAGTAAGTTTAGTGTTTCTGTCATAATATTTAGATCTTTGATCTGTTTTGACTTCAGTTTAGTGCATGGGTCTCATTTAAGTCTATGGCATATAGAAAGCCAGTTTCTCCAACACCACGTTAAAGAGACCATCTTTTTCGAGTGAACATGTTTGGCCCCTTTGTCAATGATAAGGTGGTTGAGTGTGTTTGTAGCTGTGTCTGTATCTTCTCTTCTGTTTCATTAATCCTCAGGTCTGTTTTGTTGACGGTACCATGTTGATTTTATTATAGGAGTTTTGTAGTATAATTTCAAGTTTAGAATTGTGATGCCTCCTGCCTTGCCTTTCATGCCCAGCATTGCCTTTGCTATTCTGGGTCTCTTATGGTTCCATATGAATTTTAAGAATGTTTTCTCTAGATCTGTGAGGACTGCTAATGGTATTTTGACGGGGATTGCATTAAATCTGTATAACTGTTTTGGGAGTATAACCATTTTCACAATGTTGGTTATTCCCATTTTCTGAATTCATTTTCAAGTTCTTTTTTCAGAGTACTATCATTTTCAATGTGTAAATCTTTTACTTCCTTTGTCAGATTGATTTCTAAGTATTTCAATTTTTTATGTTACTGTGAAGGGTGTTGTTTCCCTAATTTCTGTTTCAGTGAGCTTGTTGTTTTTGAACATAAATGCTAGTGACTTTTCAATATTGACTTTTTACCCAGAGAAGCTGCTGAATTTGCTTACTAATTCTAGAAGTCTGTTGGTAGAGTTTTTGGAGTTTTCTATGTAGAGCACCATGTCATTTGTGAATAATGATAATTTGACTTCTTCCTTTCCTAACTTTCTTTATTCTCTCTCTCTCTCTCTCTCTCTCTCTCTCTCTCTCTCTCTCTCTCTCTCTCCCTCCCCCCCTCTCTTTCTCTCTCTGGTATAATTGCTCTGGCTAATGTTTCCAGAACTATATTGAATAGGAGTAGTGATAGTGGACATCCTTGTCTTGTTCCTGATTTTAGACTGAAAGCTTTCAGTTTTTGACTATTTAATATGATGTTGGCTGTTAGTTTCTCACAGGTGGCTTTTATCAAATTAAGGTAAAGACCATCTATTCTGATTTTCTCTAGGGTTTTTACCATGAATGAGTGTTGGACTTTATCAAAAGCTTTTTCTGCATCTATTGAGATGATCATGTGATTTTTGTCTTTGACTTTGTCAATACGGTGTATTACGTTTATTGATTTGTGTGTGTTGAACCACCCCTACATTCCTAGAATGAATCCCACTTGGTAATGGTGTGTAATCTGTTTGATAATTTTCTGCATTCTGTTTGCCAGTATTTTATTGAGGATTTTTGCATCTATGTTCATTAGGGTGATTGACCTACAGTTCTTTTTGCTTGGGTCTTTCTCTAGTTTTGGTATAAGGGTAATACTTGCCTCTAGGAATGAGTTATGGAGAATTGCTTCCCTTTCAATTTTATTAAAGAGTTTCAGGAGTATTGGTACTAAATCGTCTCTAAATTTCTTGCAGAATTCAGCTGTGACTCCATCAGGACTTGGGCTTTTCTTCATTGGTAATTTTTTAATTACATTTTCAATTTCATTAGCTGAAATTGGGTTATTCAGCAGTTTTACATCTTCTTGATTCAGCTTTGGCAATTCATACATTTCTAGGAATCTTTCCATTTCTTTCGTGTTATTGAACCTATGGGAGTAAAGGTTTTTGAAGTAGATATTGATGATCTTCTGTATTCCACAGGGTCTGTAGTGATTTCACCCTTTTCATTTCTTATTGCATGGATTTGAGTTTTTTCTTTCCTCTTTTTGATAAGGTTGGCTAGGAGTTTATCAATTTTATTTATTCTTTCAAAGAACCAACCCTTCAAGTCATTAATTCTTTGTATTGTTTTCCTAGTCTCAAGTACATTAATTTCTGCTCTGATCTTCATAATTTCTTCCCTTCTTTGGGCTTTGGATTTGACTTGCTCTTCTTTTTCCAGAAGCTTCAGGTGTAGCTTAGGTTATTTATTTATGTTTATTCTGTTTCCCTGATGTGAGAGTTCACTACTATAAATTTTTCTCTTAGGGCTGCTTTCATTGCATCCCACAGGTTTCTGTAGGTAGTATTTGTATTTTCATTTAAATGTACATAATGTTAAATTTCTTCTTTAATTTCACCTGTGATCCACAGGTTGTTTAGAAAGATATCATTTAATTTCCATGTATTTATGGAGTTTTTCAGTTTCTATTGTCATTAATATCCAATTTTATCGCACTATGGTCAGATAATATGCACAGGATACTTTCAATTCCTTTATATTTACTTAAGCACATTCTGTGGGCTAGCATATGGCCTATTTTAGCGAGTGTCCCATGTGCAGCTGAGAAGAATCTGTATTCTGAAGTTGTTGAATGTCTTATGATACATTGTGTCAACTTGAGAAGTTTAGACATTTAACTAAGGGACTCATCAGGGAGTCAGGATACTTACTTTGCAAATATTGTCAACCTGTGCAAAAGGAGGGCACAGAAATTTTGTGAGTACTACATCCCCCCACCCCTTTTGCTCTGGCTGCTTTTTCTGGCTGCTGCCTCTAAGTGTTTCCCCTGTGCCATGCCACCCTGCCTTGGAGTCAGATGATTATGGACTGAAACCTCCACAAACTGCGAGCTAAATAAACTTTTCCTTCCTTCATTTTGGGTGTCAGGTATTTTGTCCCAGCAATGAGAGAAAAGTAACAAAGACAGGGTGGAAAACACTTTGTAAACATCTACTAAGTCCATTTGTTCACAGGTTTCGTTTAGTTCTGTCATTTCTTTGCTGATTCTTTGTTTTGTTAACCTGTCTTTGTGACAATGGGCTATTAAGGTCCCCTATTATAACTGCATTATTGCTTGTATGTTTTTTCATGTCTGTCAATATTTGTCTTATATAGTTGGGTGCTCCCATATTTGGTGCATATATATTTATGATTGTTTTTTCTTCCTCTTGAATTTTTTCCCTAATAAGTATGTAATGACCTTCTTTATCCCTTTTAATCATTCTTGGTTTGAAGTTCACATTGTCTGCAGATAGGATAGCTAGCCCTGCTTTTTTCTGGTTTCCTGTCACATGGTGTATTGTTACCACTCTTTTGACTTTTAGTCTATGAATTTCTTTTTGAGTTAAATGTGTTTCTTAATACAGCATATTGTTGGATCTTATTTCTTGATGCATTCTGCCAATGTTTATTTTGATTGGTGAATTGAGGCTGTTTAAATTTAGGGTAATAACTGATATTTGTTGGCTTCTCCTTGTCATGGTATTTTCCTGCTCTTGAGTCCCTACTTTTCCTCTCTGTTTAAATGTTTGTCCTGCTTGGTGGATTCTTTCTGTTGTTGTTCATAGAACCATGGTCCTTTTTTTCTGCATCTAGGATATCTTTCAGTATTCTTTGCAGTGTTGAATTGCTGGTGATGAATTTCTTCAGTTGTTCTTTGTCATGGAAGTATCTTATTTCTCCACTGATTTTGAAAGATAGTTTTGTAAAATACATCAGTCTGGATGGAAATTGTTTTCTTTCAGAACTTGTTAAGAGGTCTGCCATGATTCTGATGGGCTTTCCTGTATAGGCAATGTGTTTGTTTTCTCTAACAGCTTTTAATATTCTATTCTTGTGCTGAATTTCTGGCATCTTAATTATTATGTCTGGGTGTAGATTTATTTTGGTGATGGCTAACTGAGGTTCAATATGCCTCACTTACTTGTGTTCAGATTCTCTTCCCTGCTTGGGAAATTTTCTGTTACTTCTACAGTTATTTATTTTATTTCATTTGTGTTGCTCCTGCTTTTTCATTTACACTCATTATCCTTACATTGTTTTTCTTTGCACCGTCTTGTAGCTGTTGAATTGTTTCTTGATATGTTATTTTCAAGAGATTTTTTTATTATTTTTTATTTTAAAGAAAATAAAACAAAGCAGAACAAAGCATATCAGAATAAAGCAATGCAAGCAACACAGGATTTCAAAACACAACAATAGGAAATCAACAGTAAGGGATCTTTTCTTTCATGGTCACTGATTGCAATCATGTCTTCAAGGTCTGAAAATCTATCTTTGGTTTCATTCAAGTGGTTTTGCAAGTTTTCAGTGAAATTTTTTATTTCCTGAATATGTGCTTGGATCTGTTTCATATGTTCCATTTCTTTCCTACGTTGATCATTCACAATTTCCATTGTCTTTCTATTTTCTTATCTGTCTCTACTCTAGATATGCTAGAATTTTGCTTATAAATGTTGACATTTCTTTTTTAACCTGATCTTCTTTTTTACTTCTGATCTGATTTCCTCTATAGCCTCATGGATTTGTTTCTTTACTTCACATGTGATCATTTCAGAAATTTCAGGTGTATGTCTTCCATTTTGTTCTATGTTAGTGACTCCTGGACTTGCTCTGGGTGGGCTGGAGGTGTGAGATTGCATTTTGCTTCTTCATTTTTGTCATTTTCTGGGTTCTGAGAAGCCATGGAAATAGTACTTGATTTTCTGAGCCTTAAACCACTGAGCATAATGTTCTCAGTGTCTGTTTTACACTTTTTGCTTCTAGACAATGCTGTTTTAGAACCTGTTGCTAAAGTGTTCATTCTGAGGTAGGATAGAAAAATGAAAGATATGTAGGAAGTAGACAAAGAAATCGTAACTACAATTGTACTTTTGAGAAGACTGTAACTTCTGGGTCTCCATGAGCAGTACTCAGTGAGTTCTAATCAATTCTTACCCAGGGTTTAGAGTCTTGTTTTTCTCTTAAATCAAGCATGGAGGCCACAGCTCCTCATTCTATCAAAAATCCTTTAACAAATTGTCAGATGACATCAGGCAACGGTGTCTGAAAAGAAAGTTCAAACTATGTCAAGGTCTGAATTGGCAGAAAACTCCTTCATTCAGCAATTATCTATTGAGCGGCCCTGAGGGTCAGCCACTGTGCAGGAGGCTGAAGAAATGCAGACAAACTGGCATCACTCAGAACTAGGAACAGTCACAGCCACTATCTTTCCTCAGGTACAAGGAAAGTACTGGGATGAAGTGAAGGAGTTGGCATAAAGGTCATCAACCATTTAAACTGTAAAAGCTACAAGTTCTAGCAGAAACAGTTTAAGACAGAATGGGGTAGATACTGTCTGAATGTGAAAAACAGTAGTGTAATTTTGTGACTGGTTTTAGTGTCGGGGTTGCTAACCTTAACTCTCTTCAGCATTCTATCTCATTAGCTTCAAGTGTTTTTAATGCTGACATCCAGAAACGATTTCTTTTTAATACATAGTCTCCTCTCTGCTCTCTATGACTTCATATGTCTCATTTAAAATATTACTTCCATGATAACATATAGCTATCAGAGCTTGTTAATGACTGAGGAGGCTGCAGATTTGCACACTAGAAAAGACAATTCACTGACCAGCAAGCCAAATGGTAACACCAAGTCAATTTCTCAAAGCATTTACTAGGATTGTACCATGTTTCAGATGCAATTGAATAAAGGTTAGCTGGAGGCACACTAACAACTGTAAGCAGAATATTTTAATATGTTTGGGGTCAGGAGAAACAAAGACATTGAGCCTTGATGTACCATTGTCTTCCATGAAGTCTGACCCCTGTGCTAAAGGAATAAGGTCATCAATGTTTTTCAAACATAGAGATAGAGAGAGTTGTCACAGTTAAGGAATAAAATGGTTATAAAACTAAACTGTAATCATGCCTGGCAGATCTCTAAGTACTAAGTACTATAAAATACTAGGCCTGAGCTCTGTTATTTCCACTCACTGAAGGAAAACCCACTGTCTCTCCAGATCTGTACTAGTCATTCTGGCAAAAGGCAAATGTAAATTTTTTACAAAAAAGAAGACATAAGTCTAAAAACCCCAAGTGTGGTGATATCTACTACTTATAAAGTACAAAGTCACTTTAACTCACTTCTCTTCCATAATCAGGACAGAAAAATAGATGTGGGCACAAGATGCTATTTGCCAGCATCCTGATGATGTGTTCCAGGATGCCAGATTGAGTACAGTTGATGCAAGACTCTAAGCTTGTAATTAACCCTAAAAACATGACTGAATGATCAGTCTAATAACAAGAATAAATGAGGATACAGTGACACATCAGACATGGGAGTTCTCTCTCAGAGGAAAAATATTATTGCAATTTCCATTTTAATTTGAGTTGAACTATTATTTAGTAAAACTCTAAGCTTCCTTAAAGAATATTAATTCAAATCATGTAAACTCTCAGTGAAAGGCATTATAACTTTATTGCTTTTCTTCTTCACTGCTTCAGAAGTCCTGACTGCAGAATGAATGTAGAAAAATGACATTTTATATGACCCCCAATAATGATTATAGAAAATCAAGGCATTGATCTTATCTTCATTTCACATTTAAATAATAGCATGGTCAGTGCCCTTTTCTAGTTGTGTCATTTGTTTAATTTTAATTAATGCAAGATTAGAAAGCTATCTTGCTACAGAAAATGTAGATATTAAAATGAAAATAAGTGAAATATCTATATCCCATGCTCCCTAAATATCTAGGGGGTATTTACATCATAAATAAAATACATTTACATTTTTTGACATAAGATGATCATTTTGGGGGAGAGAGATAGTTTTCCTTTACTTTCTTCCTGAATATATTGGGTAAAGTGCAATTTATAGATTACATCATTTAATTCTCACTCTTCCTTATGAAATTTTAAAAGAAGGTTAGCAGGGGATTGGCACTGGTTACAGAGTTTGTCCCCAACAAACTAATCCACCCCACTCTTCTCCCTACCCCACAACTCCACCCCCACAAGGTCGCTGCTGCCCTACCCTTTGAATTCTGCTCGACTAGCTGAATAACTACTATGACCCTGCCGTTCTGGCATATAAAGGAGTACAAGAATAAGGGGCACTATTCAATATGCATTTTTGAGACTCACACAGAGAAGAAAGAACACTTTGGTAGTGTTTCTCTTCTATTCATTGCACTAAATTATAAAGGAATACCTTGAAGATTTTTTTCTATGCCACACCCAATAATTTTCCCTACTTAACCATAAACAGGAAATGGTAAGGTATAGCTAAAATATTTTTCAAAGTGTGGTGGATTGGTAGCTGGTGGTCAACTTGTGGCATCCATCTGAACTGAATCAGCATGGTGCTGAATGTGGATAGCCCACCTGAGAATTGTTGCCTAGGTAAAAGGAGAACTGGAGAGGAAGAAATAAGAGTTGTTGTTTGGTGCTGTTGGTTCTCCTGTTGCCATGGGCTCTCTTGGAGGAGCTTATCTAACTTCTTTCCTGATATGAACTTGGTTGTTCTCATTGTTGGAGGAGCTTAGGACCTTGTTGCTGAGAATGACTGTGGTCACTTTAGGGGAGCTTTGGTCCTTATGTTGAGCATCATTTCCTGGCTCCAGAAGTGAAGATGGTATGCTTCTCAATCTCCAGGAGAAGCTTATCATGCTGGCTTTCTGGTATGAATCTAGCTGTTCTCATCTTCAGAGGAGCTCAGGACCTAATTGTCCCTGAGGATGGCTATGGTACTTTTCAGGGAAGCCCTAGTCCTTACTTTGAGTGTCACTTCCTGGATCCCATGCAGAACCCTCAGGCTACTGGTACAGATCCTTCAACCCACTGGCACCAGCTTTCTAGCTTTCACAGGTGACGTTTAGGCCTTCCCAGAACATATCCATAAAACAGGCTTACATGAGTCATTGTCATGGGCCTTTGGCCTCCAACTGGACTCATGGGGGGCATTTTCATGAGCTCTAGGTCTTCAGTTGGACTCGTGAAGGTTATTGCCATGGGATCTGGGCCTTTCTTTGTACTTGAGTCCTTGGGTGATCATTATAAATAATACTACAAATGATGTGTCTTGTCCTCCTTGCAAACCCTGACTACAACACAAAGAGCAAGGTAGATGAAGTGCTGCAATTAATTACAGCGAAAGCAAGGAGGAATATGGAGCTCCCTGGCAAAATCTGAATTCCAACTACTAACCACAATTAACAGAAATCAAGTTGAGTGAATTTAACCAAAGAGGGAAAGGGGAGGACACTGAGAATTCTCAGGAAATGCAAGAATAAGTTGAAAAGACTGAACTTGGAAAGGTCAGAATCAGAAAAGCTCTGATTCCTGGCATTCTTTGTTTAAAAAATCTGCCTGTAATGCACAGTAAGTACAGGAAAAGATTCTCAACATGATGAATCACTGGGGAAATGCAAAACAAAACCACAAGGAGACATCACTTCACCCCATTGAGATGTCTATTACCAAAAAGAAGAAAAAAGACAGACATACCAGTCAAGGTGTCATTTAAGGCCTGTCAAGTACAGTTAGCCAAGGCCTCGATACACTGTATGACATCAATGGCTAAAAGTGTGCTTCACTGGTATGATTCTTTGACTTCTCCCTTTGTCCCCTTCCCTAAAATTAAAAGATGCCATACAGCATATTGATGTAAACCCCAGTGTGCATCTCTCTATCCATTTAAGGGGTAGAGAGGGCCACAAATTGGTTCTACAGGACCAATTAGTGCCATTGAGGGCTTCCCATCTAGTTCTGGGGTGATTAAACCAGTCTGTTGTAAACCAGTCTTTGACTTGTAAAGTTATGATGTGTATACACTGGGAGTGTCTATCTCAAGTATTTAGAAGAGTTAGGCCAATGAGAATAAATCATTAACTTTGTTTTGTTTTCAATATAAGGGGGCCTTTTCATTAAGTTGTCTTATAGTTGGAGTTAACCATATATAATCATCCCATATCTGAACGTAGTCATCTTTATATCTGTGGTTGTTGGCTCTCATGATAGCACACTTATTTTTATTTAACAGGGATTTTATTAGAGTTTGTCGAAAGACTTTAGTGTCGGCTTTAGAAAAAACTTAATTATATCTAAGATCATTAAGGGTGCAGTTTATAGGCCACTTGGTTACCTTGTAAATGTGGGCTAAACTATGAACCACTGAACTTTATTTTTGTCTCATCAATGTAGTTTTTCAGTTTATTTTAGTTATCTCCTTGAAATGGCACTACTCACCAAGGAAGTCTTGATGTGCTGGACAAGAGGAGCAGGTAACACATCTAGCAAGGTATTTGTGGTAAAAACTCTGTATTTTTGTGCCCACACTAGAAAGGAATTGTATTCTCCTTTAAGTGGTAAAGTAATTAGTGAAAGAACTAAGAATAACATCTCAGATTATTTATCTGAAGACTTTAGTTATTTTTTTCAGTAAGAATTTTAAGACTTTTATGGTTTACAGGAGTACTTGGATGGTTTTCACACTTAGCCACAGTCTCTGGTTCTCAGGGTTTGAGTCAGGTGTAGTTTGTCTAGGAGTCCAAGCCTGCTACCTTGACAGCTGATGTTGACAGAATCATGATGTATGGCCCCTCCTAAATTAGTTTTAGGGAAGGAGATGATGGGGGAAGAGACTTTACCAGTACTAAATCTCTGGGATAGAATATGGGGTTTTTTTTTTCTTTCTTTTTTTTTCTTTTTTTTTAAGCTGAGTTTTTGTTAGCTGTTGAAGAGTCTGCTACAGTTTAGCCAATGAGGTGATATCTTTTGGTAAGGAATCTGTTTTTCTATTGGCGAGAAAATCATTAGTGAGAAAAGTGCCTCTATAAAGTATTTTCAATGGACTGAGGACTAGGATTTGAGCTGTACTTTTTATTTTGATAGGACTGAAGGCAATAAGTGAGGTCCCTGTTAGTAGGTTTTTGAGCCATTCTGTGAAGATGCCTCTTTAGGATCTCATTTACTTTTTCTACCTTTTTTGATGAGTGACCTCTATGTATAATGAATGTGATAGATAATGTTTAGTGCCTAAGAGATACCTTGTGGAACTATTGTTTTAAAAGATGGCCCTTTATCACTCTGCTAATTCTTAAGAAGTCAAAATCTGGTGACAATTTTTGAAACCAAAATCTTTACCACCGCTTTTGCTTTCTCTGTTTTATAAGGAAAGTCATCAACCCAGTTCATCAATATATCTACTCAAATTAGTACGTATTGGATCTCCTTACTGTTTGGCATATGAATAAAATCAATCTACTCTCTACTGCGTTTTTAAATTCCAAAAATTGGAGTGTTGCAGGGACTGTCACAGGGTGTAAAGATATCTTGTGCCCTTAAATTATTGATTATAGGCAATAGCCCTCTTCTAACTTTAAACATTAGAGGGTATTTTCTCTGGTAAGAAGAAGTAGTAGGATCTTTGAGATGCATTTGCACTGGGTCAGCTCTTATTACTCTTATTTTACCTTTAGCTGCCCATACTTTATATATATGTATATATATATATATATATATATATATATATATATATATATATATATATTACAGTATTTAAGCAAGGTAAGATATCTCTTCCCAGGAGGGAAAATGGACTTTTAGGCATAACTAAAAAGGAATGAGTGAAGATAAAGTCATCCCATTTATAGCTTAAGGGTTGTGAGAAACAGTGAGTAACCTCCTCCCTAGTGACTCCTTTTACTGAAGCATGATGACGGGAAGAAAGGCCAGGGTTGAAAGGAAGGACTGAGAGACACACGCCAGTGTCAGGGAAAGGGTTGGTTTCTTTTCCCTCTGCAGTCATAATTACTTGGGGTTCCTCCACAGAGATAATAGTCCAGCCAGAGGGAGAAGGCAGAGAATCTTGCTGAACCAGTTGGTAAGATGGGTTAGACGCTTGGAACCTCCATCTCGGGGTGCAGTCTGACTGTTAGTGGTCATATTTTCAATCAGGGCACAGCTAAGGGGGCCTCTTGTCATGACAGTTTTTATCACATTCTCTCCTAAGATAGCCTGGCTTTCTATAGCAGTAGCAGGTGAGTTTAGTCATTGAACTCTTCTTGAAGCTCCAAGAATCAGATTTAGTCTATTCCCCTGAAGGCTGCAGCTAATGCAGTTGCTTTTTCTTGGCCCCTTTGGTTTCTTTTCCTTGGCCTCTTCCTGGTCTTGATTATAAAACAGTGAGAAGGAAATTCTCACTAAAATATTAAATATCTGCAGCAAAATCCACCTTTTGCAACTTCTTCCTATTACCTGAAGCTGACTGGGTGATAAACTTTTCTTTAAGAATAATCTGTCTTTCTATCAAATCAGGAGGCAGGGCTCTATGTTTTATCAGTGCCTCTTGTAAATGATCTAAGGAGGCAGAAGGTTTTTCATCTTTTTTATGATGAATAGTTGACAATTTAAAACAATTGAAGGGGTTACTTTTCATCCTTTTTAGACCTTTAAGAATGCAAGTCTGAAGATGCTTCCTATTTCAGTCTCCTGTCTGGCTGGTAGACCAATAGGGATCTTGTATAGAGACTGCTTGGGTACCAATAGGGACCAAATTTTGCCCTGGCTGCCTGTGCTTTAGCCTTTTAAAATTAGCAATATGATATTTATCTCTAGATGTAGTAGCAGTTTGTAATGCTGTTTGTCTCTCATTAGAAGTCAATGTTTATGCAAGATAGATAGCCATACTACTAATCTCTGTTAGTTCATCAAAAAGAACAGTCTGTGCTATCATTGTTTGATTGATTATTTTTGTGCCTAGTAGATCATGTAACAAGAACACCTTCTAAGATAACTATATGCAATGTATTAACTAGTGTTAATTTCCTAGTGTTTTTTTAATTCTGTATCATTTCTATCCTCTTTTTTTTCTGTTTTGCTTTTTAAAATCAAAAATCAAAAAAAAAGTCAGTGTTTAAGAGTAGCATTGTATCTTTATAGTTTATAGGTTTGAATGAGTCCTCTAAAGACCTTAATGTACTTATCAGGGTCCACTTTTCGAATTTTATTTGATTTGAAACTTTAAAATTTTGTTTGTTCTGTTTGAGGTCACTGAGAGAAAAGGACACATGGACACAGGTAGTGCCGTATTTTCCATTTACCTCCTGCAAGGGATACTGTCATTGAAGAATTGGAACAAAATCAGACAGGTATGGATATAGCCAAGTAGAAGATTCAATTAATACTGGTTTAGAAGCCTTTCCCCTAGAGTCAAGAGGGCAAGTGAGATGCACCTCAGACTCAGTAATAATGGAGGAGATTTTGATTAAGGTTGCCTTGGAAACCTCACTCTTAGGATCCAAAGGGCAGGGAAGGGGAACTTCAGGCTCAGTAATAGTAGATGCATCTGATTTTGCCATAGGAGTCATAAGTGTCTGGTTGTCTTGTGGTTTATATTTATATTTAGAGTACAAGTAAGGATTACCTCTCAATGTAAAGGAAGTCTAAGCATAAGGTAATTTTGACCATTTTTTCTCTCTTACAGTATAATTTTAGTTATGAAATAGTATCATAATCAATATTTTTTCTATGTTTCATTTTGTCTTTAGGCGTGGTAGATCATTCATGGGTACAGAAAAATATTAAACAGTTCTTTCTCAAAATGTGAGGGTCAAACAATTTCTAGTGCTTAAGAACATATTTTAAAGGAGTAAGAGAATTTAACACTGAGTTCCTCATCTGACACACAAGAGGAAAATAGGCATCTTTTTTAATCCCTACTAATTTTTCATATCTTATCAAGGCATGTCCAAGGTGACCTGCTTCTGAGCAGGTGACCATTATCTGAAGAGTGACCAGACGATAAATCAGGTCAGACCAACCACCCTTACTGACTCATTTCCCCACCTTCTCAGAAACTCACATTTTTAACTCTAAGATGTTTTTCTAAAAGTACAAGCTATAATTGATTCTAGCTGTCACAGTCATGTTTAAAGAAAGAAGCATTGCTAGCAAAATTAAACCAATAATCAAGAGACCTGTTCAACTGCTTTTCAATTCTTTGAAACAGACTGAAGGGAAAAAAAATCAAAGGGCAAATTGGAAGTGGTAGGAGTACTTCCTAGACTACAAATAGATCACCTCCAGAGATAGACAGAAGCAAGTAATGGCTCAGAAAAATCCTGCCCTGACCCCTTGGGCAAAGAAGTCCCCAAGACCTCTGTGTTGTCTACCTAATCATGGAGCAAGCTTTCTTAGCAGCAAGACAAGACTAAGTTTTACCCAAAATCCACTCTAAAATTTCTATGTCTCTATATCTCAACACACTTATGAAACTCACAAGTTAAAATCTGTCCCCATCATTCAGAAACCACAACTTACACATTAGCAAAAGTACTTCCCTGTCGTTGGTGTTAGCATATGCTCATTTTTTATGGGTTCAAATTAAAAGTTCTTATTCATTGGATAGGAGGTAAATGCTGAGGCAGCTTAGGGTTACTCCCACTCTAAACATGCCTTTAAAAAAGGAAAGTACACAGTGATAGGAAAAGATGAGAAATGAGATCAGAAAGGTGAAGTCATCTTTTCTGATGCTCACGGTGAGTTATTGAGACAAATTGCCCATGAGTCAACACCTTCAGCTTGGAAAGGCAAGAATGGGAAATCTTAAGAGCTATGACTGTCTCCTCACCAGAGGAACATCAGACCCAAAAGGAAACTGAGATAGAGCAGGTTCAACATTCCCCTCTAGAGTATAGAGGAGAGAATCAAAGCTGACAGTCCCAGTGAAATCTGTCCTCCAAGTTTTAAGAACAGTTGCCAGTGTATTGCCTTTTAACTGGCAACCGGAGTCCTGTGATTTATTAACAGGCATGTATATTTTCTAAATATAAACTAGATTTCATAAAAAAGACTCATTTATAACAGCTTATAAATTTGCATTTTGGTTAGTATCACAGTTCATTAGGGGATGCTGTAACATTATTTTTGATGAGATGATATAGGGATAATGTAACTCTCATCCTGTTAGATGTCAAATATGCCAAGTGTGTGTTCTCCAAAACCAAAGAATGAATTTCAAGGAACAACAGAGGTTAAAAGTGGAAAATATTTATTGAGAGAGAGAGAGAGAGAGATAGCTCCTGAGAGACAAGAGAGAACCTAAACAATGAGTTGCTATGGACCCAGGATTATTGAGGAAATGTTACAGAGCAAAATCACAAGGTTCATATAAAATCACAAGGTGGGTCCAATGTGGGACAAAACTATGATCAACCAATAGAATTATAAGTTTAGCTGCTTAGGTAATTTTGATCTAATGGGGAAACAAGTCACTTATAATATGATCAATGCTCCAGATGAAATCAGGCATTGGCCCCATATTTGTATTCCAATATTGGCAGATGATGTGGAAAGGGATGTAAGGCCAAGAAATATATACACTGTATAGGCAGGAAACAAGGAGAAACATTTCTCAAAGAAAGGGAACTACTCACGGCCCTCCAAAGTGTCTACTATAAAGACAGTTTCCAGCACTGGGAAGACTACTGGTATTTTTCACAGTTCTTCATGGTTTCATTTAAATTTGATGGCATTGAATATCTGCCCATTAATTTACATTCAGTGACAATGAATTGATGAAATTACTTCACACTCTCCATGAATCTCTTATGTCCCTGGATATTTTGGGATGATGCTCTGAAGAAAAATTAATTTGCCAGGCTCAAAATGTGGATGTCTAATTAATGGGAAAGATTTTGAAGTTGCAAGCACTAGAGATTTTTCATACCTCTTCATTTTCACTTTTCAAAAACATTAAGTCGAATGAATCTATTGCCTGATTGTGTTCAGGTAATTGGTAAAACCCAAGATTCCTTAAAGAATGGAAGTATAGTTCTTCTGTTCTCACCTGAACAGGTAGTCTGAAAAATGTGTAAACAGTGATTGGATTGGTGGTGGAGGGAAGACGTCAAGATAATGGGGGTGAAATGACAGAAGTAAATAAAGGAACTAAAGGTGAAGCATCTGTTTTTTCACTAAGAAAAAGGTCTCACAATTAAAAGTTTTGTGTTTGGCAAAAGTATGTATACATCCCAGTTAAGAACAGTTCCTATGTACAGATTTTACTCCAGGGCATTTGACACTGATCTAATTGGCTCAAAAAGAAAGCACACTTTATGGCACGAGGCAAGTCCAAGGGGGCCATTTAGTCTTAGCTTCATGATGGCTCCAGTGGTTGAAGACCCTAGAAATAACTGTTAGTTTGGCTAAGAATAAGTGCAACCAGAAAGGAGGAAAAGATATGTAAAGCATACATTTACATTGGAAAGTAAGATAAAGTAGAGGAAAAGAAAAAAAGAACATTCATGTATTTCTATTTTGGCAGTCATTTAACAGGTAATAATTAGTAATAATAATTAGTAGTAATAATTAGTACTAAGTCCTATCTGAATTTAATAATTTTTTAAAACCTAATTGAGATTTTACTTAAATTGCATCATTGTGGGAAAGTAAAATTAAACGAAATTTATTTATTACATTACTGCACTGAAATTTTTCTACAAATTAATGCCCTTTTAAAGAAGTAAAATGTTCAATTGCAGCAAAACTGAGAAATTCTCTTTCCTACACAGAAAATGAGCTTTAAAAAATTAAATTCCGATTTAAGAAATGGCAAATCATATAACTTTGGCAGCATTAATGTGCAGTTTCTCAATGAGGACGGTGTCATATTACTTAACCCTGTACACCGTTAATACTATCAAGAGCTATATTGAAAGAGTTAACTCTCCTTTGAGAATGGTCTCTCTACTTCTTATTATCTATATTTGTTTTCTCTCTAAACCTATTAATATCAAGCAGGAGTTTCTGGGTTTTTATTAAAGGGGTCAACATTCCGCAAAGTGACTCTCAGCCATGGAGGACCCCCCTCCCCATAGGTACTGGGAAACAGAATTAGGAGCTAGTGGTCATGACAACTGTGGGGATGTGGGCAATAAGCAGTAGGTGGAGTTCAGAGGCTTCCAGTGCTGAAGAAGATGATGAAGATAATTGCAGGATAGTCCAGCACATGAAAGAATTTTTCCATCCAAAACACAAGCAGCAACTCATCAAGAATTACTTTTCATAGAATTGAGGTATGGGTTGAGTGAGAAAAAAAAGACCAGCAAATCACAGCAAGATAATAAGAAAAGTAGAGGCAGGGCTGGGGAACCTTACTGTGTTTAGGACTTCCCTGTGAGAGGAGAAAGAACTGTTTAGAATTCTGCACTGGCTCAGACATAGCAGCCTGTTAAAACTTTAAAATGCTTTAAACAGATCTTCTGAAGTAGATGTACAAGTCAAAACTGACAGCAAGCATTTACTTGCTGATAAAACAAATAATGGGATAATTGAAAAGCAGAATGCAAATTTATTTTAAATTTAAGACAGTCAAAGAAATGCTATGTGTGCAAACATCCAAGACTTCTCCCAGAGTCCCCGACATATGCTCCACACCCTCCACTCCTTACCTGCACCCCAAGGAAAAACTGCCTCAGGTCTCGAGCAGGGAGCAGCTGTCAGAGTACTGAGTGGAGCCCTGGAGGAGGAGTACCGGGACAGGGGGCATAGGAAAAACCATGTGCTTATTTCATGTATTAAATATTTATTGGACTCTGTGCATCAGACATTGGGTTGGGCCATAGAGACCAATATAAATGAGACATAGCCTTACCTTCAAGACATTTAAGATCTATCAAGAGAAGCAAAGGGTAAAGACATAAACAATAATTAAAACTCACAGGGTGCCTAAAGAAAGATAGTAAGGGAATCCGTTTTAGACAAACCTGGAGGAGGATACCTTAGGAAGTGCTATTATCCAGATTTCTGAAACATGAGCAGGCGTCAAGTGTTCTCTGCAGAAAGACATTCAGGAATGCGGCTCAGCCTGAGCCAGAGGGAGGACAGAGTCAAAGGCCTCTGGAGCTGTGTCACAGCAAAGTGGCTGCTATCTCGCTGAGCTGGGCAAACACAAATGAGATGAACTTGTGGCAGTGCCAAGGACAGACCCATTCAGCTTCCTACAGGAATTTGGGTTTTGTTCTACCTGAACTGGAAAACTGGAGGGCTTCAATCAGGCAGAAACCACGTGTGTTGCTCTGGCCACAGTATGGAGAAGAATTAGAAAGGGGATGAGACAGCAGCCAGGGAGCCCATTAGGGAAGATAGTACAATAGCCCAGGTGAGAAATGATGATGACAGCAACAAAACTAGGAACAATGGATAGATATACTATATACAAAGTCAAGGGAATAGGTAGCAGATGGCAGAGAGAGAGAAAGCAAGGATGGAGTGCTCAAGGATAAGTCAGGAAGAATGACAGCTGCAAAGGAGCCTGAGGTACCAGGTCCTGGGTGAGCAGGAGGAAGAAGGATTTGTAGGAGAGGATGACCAAGGACTCTGGGTTGGGCTAATTCATCAGTAGTGTCCGAGAGTCATCCTAACAGAGATGTTTGATATCCAAATCTCCATGTCAGAAAGTAGCTCTGATAGTTTCTGTTCTTGTCCCTCTTGTATTCTTTGTGAATTTAGTAAAATGACCACAAACTGTGGAAGCTTGCCGTGCATCTCTAATGCACTTACAACATGCCAGCATGTGAAGCATTTACAGCCCAGTTACACATACCATGATTCAACTTCCACTGCCTCCGAGGTAGAGCTGAAGCCGCACATATAGCTGCTTCCTTGGCACCCCCACCTCACACAGCATGGCTCAGGGATGAACGCACACACTGCTCCCTACCTCGGTTTGAACATAGGCAACACTTTCCTCTCTTTTTCCCCAATTGTCACCAAGTGTCCACATGCAGAGAACTCCTCTTCTCCTCCTAGAGGGCTCCGTGTTCACAAGACTACTCCTTTCTCTTTGCTTACTTGCTGGTCTTCTGAGGCAGCTTACTAAAATCAGAGGCTGGGTCTAATTGATCTTTCAGTCTGTAACTCCTGACACAAGGGCTGCCACAGGAGATATGAAAACCTGTTACATGGAATTAAGTTTACCATTCCTAATGAGGTATAATTGATTGTATTGCTAAGCATTGAAAACGACCTTGGACTTCCTGAATCATGAAAAAATCAACAACTGTGCTCCCAGAAACATAGTTGCTTCAACAATTTTGAAAACACTGATTATCGAAAAAAATTGGCTGAAAAAAGACAATCTGTCTGCTACTCAGGATTAGTCCATGCTGCATTCCACCTACTCAGCGGAAACCCGAGTCTTCTCAAAATGCTACTTATGATACTATCTAAAGAAAGCAAAAGATGAGTCCAAATTTCTTACTAAGAAGTTAACACTTTTAAAATGCTTGGTGCTTCAATTTGGAATTTTGGTACAGAACATAGTGGCAAAAGTTTAACATCGTGCATTTGAAAATCATTATAATCCTCTTCACTGCAAGCACAACAACAAAACTAAACAGACTAAAGAACTGAAGAGCATTCCTACTATTACAAGTCTAACTGCTCAAAGCAAAAGATACCTTCTCATTGTATCTATTGTAACTTATTCTGTTAAGCTCCAACAACAACAATATTCAGGCTTAATAAGGTGTTCCAAGAAATGAGAGAGCAATAAGAAATCTCTTGAAATTAGTATCGGACTGGAAGTCTGGTCTTCCTGAATTCCTTCAGATCTGTGATCATTAATTGTACTGTGTCAACTTGATAGATTAAGAAATTCTTGGGAAACCGGTGAAGCACATTTCTGGGTGTGTCTGTGGGCTGCTTCCAGAGATTACTGGCAGGCAGTCCAACAGTCTGAGCTAGAAGGATGTGCCTTGCCTGAGCTGGCACCAGCCCAGTGGTCTTGCAGTCCAGGTGGAATGAACTGGGAAATGAGAGGAAATCTGCTGCATTTCTGGAAGCTCCATTTTGCTTCATCGAGTACATCTTTTGTCACCATAGCCTGTGCACATCAGACTGTAGTTTCTTCAGCTTTCCATTCAGCTCACATCATCACCTTCGCAGGATGCTTTTTATCTCAGAATTGTGCTACATCCTTGATGCCTCTTGTTCTGCAGTTTCCAGCCTCTTGGCCTGAGTAGCTACTGGGTCCTCCAGCTCTCTAACACACAGACAACCAGTGTGAACCCTCCCACCCCTGATCTTGTAAGACCATCTGATAAATCCTCTTGTATAATTATACTTTTTCAATAGGTTCCATTTTTCTAGAGAACACTAATGAATATAACAACCTCACTCCTCAGTTTCCTCATTTGTTCAGTGGAGCAAATAATAATTTTGTCTCGAAGTTTCACTTTGTGGACTCAGTGCAAATACATTTCGCGGACACTCAGTAGATGGTTTGGATTTTGCACCATGAATCAGTGTTCTGGATAACCTATTAGTGCAGGGCAGTGGTGGTGAATCTATGGCCCACCTACCACAGTGGGCTGTTGCTATCATTGAAAGTTCTAAAAGATTTGCCATTGCTGACATAGCATTAATGCTATGGACTCTAAGGTCAGACTGTTTGCTATGTGGTAATGGGAAATTATTTAACTTCTCATTGTTGGACACAATATTTATATCCTTTAGTCCTTCTGCCTTCTACCATGTGAGGACACAGTGTTCATCATTCAGGGCCTAGTATAAAATGAAAATGCAGAGCCTCTTGTTCAAAGATATTAAAAATTTCAAGACAGTCACAGCAGATCATTAAGCCAAATGCAGCCAGTGGCACAGGTCACAGGCATAGGAAGACAGTCCTGGACTGTTTTCTTCCCTAGAGATAAAAGTGGCATCCATTCATAGTGTTGGTATGAGCTAAAATGAGGAAATTCAACTAAGACAATTTTGACAATGCCTGGCACATAGTAGGAGTTACATGAGTACAGGCAATATTGAATGTACATACTGACATATACTTCCTGAGATTTGAGTTCTTTTTGAGTTACAGAGTCATGACTTCTAAATCTTAATTTTATAACATAAGTAAATACTATGGTCTGAATGTTCTTCAAAACTCATGTGTAAAAATTTAGTTTCCAATGCAATAAGAGATGCAACCTTTAGGAGAGGATTAAATCATGTAGGCAGAGTTGTCATGAACGGGATTTGTGGCCCTACACATGGGCCATAGGGAACCACACAGGCCCTCTTGCTCTTTAGCCTTCTACTATGGGAGGACACTGCAGTATCTAATCCCCTTTACCCCTCTGCTCTCTGCTGTCCACATGGGAGGACATAGCATCTATCTTCCTGGAGGACGCTCCAGTGAGATCTTGGCAACAGAGACCAAGACTTCCCAAGACAACAATCATGGCAGTCTTAGCTGTGAACTTCTCAGTCTCCAGGACAGTGAAAAATAAACTTCTGTTCTTACAAATTCCTCACTCCAGATATTTGGTTACAGTAGCACAATTGAATTAAGACAATATATTAAAAAATGCATGAAAATTCAGCCCTCATATTTTGCATATTTTATTCTTTAGTTCCTTTCATCGAAATTTTCAAAGTACAATGGAATATTTCCCTTCCCACTTCATTGTCTCTTGAGAAAACCCAAGAGAAGGGAAAAATGTAAAAGTAGGATCAACATTTCAGCTTCTTTAGGAACTCATGGAAAGAACGAAATGCCTAATGTTCACTGGTCAAACTTTATTCTTAGAAAGAGAGAGATACTGTACATTTCCTCATGAAAAGATTTTTGCAAAAAGAGCAACTTGAATCAACCCAGACCTAACTATTGGGAATTTTCCCGTATCTGTCATATTTGTAGGAGAGAAATCAAAGAAGAAAAATCTGTGATAGTAAAACAGCCTCTATATTCATCTCAGATGCCCATTTTTGAATTGGGTCCTTAAATTTTAGGAGCCTGATTTCTTTTAATTCTTTATGTGTTTTAGATAGAACTCCTTTGTCTGATAAACAATTGGCTAAGATATTTTCCCAGTTAGTGGGTTTTCTTTTCACTCTGTTGGATATTTTCTTTGACATGCAAAAACTTTTTAGTAAGACGAGATCCCAGTTGTTGATACTGGGAAGTGTTTCCCATGCAATTTGATTTTTGTTCATGAACTCTCTGCCTACTCCTATGTCATCAAGATTTTTACCTACTCTGTCTTCTAGTAAGTTCAGTGTCTCTGTTTTAATATTCAGATCTTTGATCCATTTTGACTTTATTTTAGTGCATAGTGATAGACATGGATCTAGTTTTAGTTTATGGCAGATAAAAAGCCACTTTTTGCAGCACCATTTGTTGAAGAGGCTACCTTTCTTCCAATGTACATGTACATGTCAAAGATGAGGTGGCTAAGTGTGTTTGTAGTTGTGGCTGTATCTTTTAATCTATTCCATTGATCTTCAGGTCTGTTTTGATTCCAGTACCATGCTGATTTTATCACAGTAGCTTTGTAGTATAGTTTCAAGCTGGAGATTGTACACACTTCTCAGAGAAAGATATACAAATGGCAAATAAATATATGAAAAAATGTTCAACATCAATGGTCATTCGGGAAATGCAAATTAAAACAACACTGAGATTCCATCTCACTCCAGAAAGAATGGCCAAGATTAAAAAATCAACCAACAACAAATGCTGGAGGGGATGTGGGGAAAAAGGAACTCTTCTCCACTGTTGGTGGGAGTGTAGACTGGTACAACCACTGTGGAAAACAGTGTGGAGATTCCTCAAGAAGCTAGGATTAGAGATCCCATTCAACCTAGCTATCCCTCTTCTGGGCATTTTCCCAGAAGAATTAAAAACATCATACCACAGTGATATCTGTGCATCTATGTTTATAGCAACCCAATTTGTAATAACCAGATCTTAGAAACAACCCAAGTGTCCATCAGTCAAAGAATGGATAAAAAAGATGTGGTATTTTTATACAATGGAGTACTGCTCAGCTATCAAGAAAGATTGCATTGAGACTTTTATAAGTAAATGGACACAACTTGAGACCATACTCATAAGTGAGATAAATCAAACCCACATGTGTAAATACCATACTGACTCCCTAGTATAAGAAACTGAAAAAGTATATATGATCCAAAATCAACAATAAATACTATGTAAGAGTAAAAAAAACTGCTCGAAGAGCAGAAGTAATTGGGAAGGGAAAAGGGGGAAAGAGGGAAGGGAAAAGGAGAAGATATGAATCTGTATATATGTATATGTAAGATGACTAAACTGAACATACTGCTGAATGAATTAGTTATTGAGAAAGAATGGTTAATACTCATATAATTAGATCAATTTTGCATGTCTATATCTGTTAGTGTAAACTACCATTTTGAAGATAACGATATGCAATTTTGCAGCCATTGTCAAGTTTCTATCATCCTGTTTTGTAAACCTATTATGTTACTGCTGTGCATTTGCTCTAGTCATTTGTTTGTCTCTTTTGCTTTTTGTCTTTCTTATATGTGTCTTTTTTCTCTTAAATAAACAAATAAAATAAAATAAAATAAACAGCCTCTATAGCCATTTTTGTGCCTAGCCTGCCCATATTTAGTTTGTGAAAGATCAAGCACTCAGACTCAGAATGAAAGAGCAGAATTCATCACCCCTGTGTTGATTTTTAAAGATATCTTCTATCTGGATTTTGACACCTCAGAACATTAGTAAAAAGTATTAGGACTAAAGCAGAACAACTAGTTTGCTAAAAAAAAAAAAAAAAAAAAAAAAGAGAGAGATAACTATAGTCACCAGTCTCTTTAGAAGCAGAAAATGATTTCAAATATTTTGATCAAAGAATCATTGGGAAGAAACAGCGTGTCTTGCTGGTGTTACATGAAAAATAGTATAGAAAGTTCATTTTCTTTATTTCCTAGGAAAGGAAGAAATGCCAAAAATATATACCAATCATCATAATCACCACCATCATAATAATAGTGATTTTTTTTCCAGGAACTTAAAGTACTCATTAGACATCATCTCATAATTAAAAAAATGGACCATTGAACTAATGACATTACTACTATTATCTGGATAATGTATTAGCACCTGTGATGAATGAAGTGAAAATCAAACAAGGCAAATATGAGAAGGCATTCCTCTTCTGAATTCTGAACTTCATTTTGTCTGAAAGAATTATATAATAGAGCAAATTATATCAGCAATAGTTTCAAACTATATAACAACTTAGAAAAAGGGAGGTCAAGTGGGAAGTGTCACACTGTCCTATCAACGCAGTTACTCAACATTCTTGATTCACAGATGGAGCAGCTATTTCAATTGGCATCCATGACTGGATGCATACCAGTTGTCCATGAAAATTAGATTCTTTCAGAATAAACACTTAAAAAGTAGAATGATAGTAAGTTTTTATTATTTGGTTTTTAGTCCATCACTATGAAGATTTTTTGTTGTTAAATGAACAAGCAGTGTTTTATTGCTTAAACCAAGTGGCAAGGACATATCCATTAACTTTGTAATTCTTTAAAATACATGTGTGTATGCATATATATATATGTGCAAATATATTTTTTGTAATATTTGTGATATTGATTTTTAACTGACATAAAAATTGTATGCATTTATCATCATATATAACATGATGTTTTGAAATATACATACTTTGTATAATGGTTAAATCAAGCAAATTGACATGTATTACTTCATATACTTTTCATTTTTGTGATAAGCACCCACACAATAGATCTGTTGAATTTTTCTTTCTATCTAAAATTTTGTAGCCCTTGACTAATATCTAATCCTTAGCCTCTGGTAACCACAATTTTTTCAGGTTCCTACGATGAGAACATTTTCCCATGCCTGGCTTACTTCACTTAATATAATGTCCTATAATCCATTCATGAGGTTTCAATGGCAGAATTTTGTTCTTTTTAAGAGTAAGAAGTGTCCCATAGTGTGTATGTACCATACTTTCTTTACCCATTTATCCACCAATGGACACTTAGTTCATTCATTGCCTTGTATAATATAAATAATGTTATATTGAATCTGGAAGAGTAGGTGTCTCTTCAGTATACTGATTTCATTTTCTTCAGCTATATGACTAAGAGAGGAGTTACTGGATCATATGGCAGTTCTATTTATACCTTTTTGGGGAAAAAAATCCTGACTTCTATAATGGCAAATGTACATTGTACATTGTATAGAAATGTATATCGCCACCAATCATCACTACATTTCTCAAACTCCTTAAGTGTACAGGGAGCAATGATGCCTTCTTTCTGAGGCTGAATTAGCACATTATCACCACTCCCTGTCTAATAAAGACTTTAATCCTCACATGCATAATTTAGCAAAATTACTTAGAAGTGAGACGGACATAGTATCACTATATGTATGACTGAGCGTGTTAAAGATGTACCTCACTTGATCAAGACAAAATAATTCATTGGAATGTAAGCAATGGTACTGGGCAGAGATTTTTGGAATCAGGCAAAATTACATAGAATTTCCATTCACAACTTACAAATGTAGGCTAACTATTCTAGTTTTTCAAGTACCCAGTTTTCTTGACCACTAAATTGTCATAATGATAGTATCTGTTTCATAAGTTTGCTGTGGAGTCAAGAAATAACCATGCAGAGTGCACAGGACCAATGAGCTGCCACAACTTTATCATGTATACATTTGAATGCATTTAACAGGAGGCTAAAAAATATATAGTGTCTAATATAATGGCATGTGAACTGATTTAACGTAACCTCAAAAATCAACCTTGTCAGAATTTCCCTCTTACACGAGCAGTCATTTTTAAATGAGCTCTGAAGAATCCACTTAGGAGTTCTGGGGGCTTCCCTAAAACAGGCAAAGAGAGGAGTCGTGTCTTGTAGAGAAGAGTGATGGGCTACAGAAGTAAGAATTGGGAGCACCAAAGTGTACTGACAAACTTCAGAGTATCTCAGATTCATCTGGAGGTGTCTTTGATCCATTTGTTGCCTGTTCTACCCACATTCTACTCCTCTGCTAATTGTCAGTACTGCCTTCAAAATACATGTAAAATTTACCATGTCAGATTATCTCTAATACCTAGTTTACATCCCTATAATTTTTTTTTCCATTTTCTCTTCCACTCTCATCTCTTGCCCTCAAAATCTGCTCTCAGCACCACAATGACAGCGATCCGGTTGGAACCTAGAGGTGAACTGATCACTTCTGTACTCAAAACTTTCTAACGGCTTCTCAAGTACAGGATAAAAATTTTGAAATGAAAGGTCACCCATCAGCTTTCAAATACCATCCCCGTCACAGTCCTCACTGTCTCTGCCCGGCCACAGGGGTCCCCTTGCTGCTCCCCATTACTCCACGCCACTCTCCAGGGTCTTTGCAATGACGACGCCCACTATCGGGGTCACTCGTCTCTATGACTCCACACAGATGTCACAGATTCCTTCAGCCTCCTTTCAAATGACCGCTTGAGGAGAGAGACCTTCCCTGGCTCTTTCTGTGTAGCAAAAACCCCACCAGTACTTCTCTATTTCTCATCCCTCTTCCTTCTGTATAAAATCTCTCGCTGCCACCTGACGAATCTGCTGAATCATTCATTGTCTATTCTCTGCCCTCTCGCTAAAATTTGAATCCTGAAACAACTTTAACTTTGTTCATTTTATCCTATTACCTAAATGGTCCCCTGTACGACCCAGGTGCTTCTCAGGACTTCATAATCGACAGGTAGAGGAAAGAAGAAAGCAGTTTCCCGGGTGGCTCTTTGGATAGAAGATTGTGCAAGCAGGCGGATAAAGGTGAGATTTCCTTGAGACTGGGAATCTGAGAAGAGGTCTGGTCCAGGGCTATATTAGTTCCCTTTTGCTGCATAGCAAATTACTCCCAAAGTCAGCAGGTTAAAAAAGTAAGCACTGATTATCTCACAGAGTTTATGAAGGTCACAACTATTGGAGCAGGTTGTTAGGTGGTTTTAACAAAGGGTTCTTTATTAGGCTACAACCAAGCTACCAGCCAGGGCTTCACTCATCTGAAAATTTGTCTGTGAGTGAATAATCTGTTTCTAACTCTCTGGTGCGTTGTTGATAGGCCTGGGTCTTCTTTAGTTATTAGATAAAGCTTCTGCCCCTTACAGCATAAGTCTCCATAGGACTGCTGGACTATTCCAGTTTGCTTCCTCTATGTGCAATATTCAAAATAAAGACCAAAAGCAAGAGAAAATATTCAAGGTGGAAGACGCAGAACTTTTGATCTGGTGTCAGAAGGAACAGATTATCACTTTTGCCCTAGGCAGACACTGGTGCAGCTGAGCTACACACATTGGTGAGCACCAAGAGCGGGGCTCAGCAGAGAGAACAGCTTGGGGACTGACCACAACAGGGGCCGGACATACTGGGAGCTTAACAAAGGGCGGGTGAGTGGCGAGGGGCCACTGTGATATGTAAGAGGAAACGTCCAAGAGGCTATGGAGGGGGCAGTTCAAGGAAGTGAGAATAGTTTAGAGTAACCAAGAAAACATCCTAAATATAAAGTGTGCTTTCTATTGAACTCACGATTCCAATTTATTAACTTAAAATTTCAGGAAAAAAACCCCACAAGATTATAGTTATATGTTTCATTTCACTTTATGCTATCAGTCTTGTTATGTCTAATGTGTGACACTTAGAAGTGTATATGCTTATCAAAATTTAAGAACACTTTCCACTCCTTAGCTAATAACACATATTAAACTGTATAATTAAGTGAACTATTTATACATTCCAACAATATTTTACCTCATGTTCATTGAAAATTATTTATAAGCAATACAATCAGAATATACAAAACCCAATTTTTTTTTCTGCACAGTTTATTATGAAGTTTGAGACTATCAGGCAAGAACAACACAACATTCCTCTACCTGATTCCATTTCACAGAAGAAAATGGGTCCTTCCAAATGTGCTCTGCATGTCACAGAGTTCCACCTTGTGGGGAAATTTGCTTATGAGTATCTCCCCTACCAGGGTCCCGGCCTAGATCCCCAATCTCCCGAACGAGTGCACAGCGAAGGCTTAAATAAATGAGACAAGTGGTATGATTTTAGGGCTCCAGGAGGATCAAAGCCCCTGCAGAGTTCTTGACTCTGCAGCTGTCGTGAGGGCTAAGACAAAGACCTCTCTCCTTGCCCGTATTTATTATCAAAGCAGACAAAGAGAGGGGATACTGAGGAAAGTGCAGGAAATGAGCGGGACCTTGGGAGTCACTTGAAAGACTTCTCCAAGTAGTAAATTGTGCCAATTAAGGAGAACTGTCTTATCTCCATGATGGCATTTATGGTGGAAAGAGACTCTGCAGATATGTGATGGTTGCAGCTGCAGTCTCTATCTGTTTACTCAAGTCTGAGCCAGGCGTCTTCGGCGGTGACCTTATCTTGCCTTTTGAGGTATCTCTGGCCTCATTGGCCACTACAGGTCTCGGCCAGGACCAGTGATTTATAGAGGTTCACTTACTATAAATCAGCTCCCATC